>PVKE010005161.1:25954-60544 GCA_004027555.1 Craseonycteris thonglongyai
GGATCGAATCCCGGCTCTGGCCCAGGCAGGACCCACGTGCTGAACTGGGGAGTTCCCACAGTTTGGTTCTCTAACTGTCTCTGTCTCTGTCTCTCTCTCTATCTGTCAAAAAGTAAAATAGAAATAACTATGCACTGAAGACAAAAAGATAATTTCTCTCTATAAATGTGAAAAGATAAAAAAAAAAAAAAAAAAAAAAGAATATCTTAGAAACTGGGCATTCTGGAAGAGTCCTTTAGTATCCTTATAGTTGATGAGTACCTTTGTGCCTACTGACTGAAATTCAACTTGGCAGAGCTTTCTGGTTTGGTGAGATGGGCCATCTGCCTCCTTCCTGTGGCTTTGGGGCCTGTGTGTTTGCAGTTGCCCAGCCAGGAGCAGGGGCCCCCATGTTTTCAGAGCATTTTATCTTATCAGGTGACAAATAAACTTAAGACTTTCAGCTGCCCTTTCTTACAGTTCCCATCTGGACCTCCTCAAACATTCTGTCTTGAGACGAAATCACATGTCCATTGATTTAAGGGTTCTTCCATGTTGGGCAGGTCACTGAGAAACTTCTGCCTGTTCCATAGACATTTGAAGGCAAGGAAGAAGTGAGTTCATTCTGCAGGTAGCCGGCCAAAGTGACTGGCCTCCTGGAAGAAGGGAGCTGAAATGGGTACTCTGTGCTCTTAGATGGAAGACAGCCAAAGTTGTGTGTCATTCCTTGGCCTTCTTGATGTTTGTATCATATGGTAGGGCCACTATGGCCCTTGTAGAAATGGAGCCACTCCCAACACAAATACCAAGGGGCAGAAAGCAACTAGGAATGCTGTGTTCCTCAATCAGTGCCTCTGTCTCAGCTGCAGTGAGCAGATCCTTCTCCAGGGACTCCTGGCCTTTTCCTTCAGAAAGTGGGAGACAGTGTTAATGTGTCATTTTGCCTTTAGTTTTTGAGAACATTAGAGCATCCTCTAGAAGAAAAAGAAGGATGCTTTGTCTTCTTTAGAAGGGCCCCAAGGGGAGGGTCTCCTGAGACCTGGCCTGCTGTCCTTGGTGAAAGCCAGTGGAGGTGGAGAATGGACTCATCAGGAGGCAGCTGCCTGCCGTTTGAATTGGTTTTATACTTGGGCAGGTTACTAAATCTTCCTTGGCCCCTTTTTGTCTACGTGCTGTAAAATGGGAATAATAATAATATACGCGTGGGAACCCCCCCAATGTGGAATTTATTTATTAAAAAATTGCATATTTATTCTTGCATGTTTAAACTTTAGTCATCTTTACTCTCCATTTGATGCAATACACCTATTGAGGTGCTGGTTCCACTGCTCCAGACAGTTTCTGAACTCATCAATTTTGATGCCTTTTAGTGCTTCTACCATTTTTTTATTTCACATTTTCCACATTGGCAAAACGTTTCCCTTGAGGACTTTTTTAATCTGGGGAAGCAAAAAAATTTCTCTGGGTGAGATCTGGTGAATAGGGAGGGTGGGGCACAGGGGTCATGCCATTTTCGGTCAAAAACTGCTGAACACTCGGCACAGTGTGAGCAGGTGCATTGTCACGCCACTTGCTGTTTGTGTAAATACCCATCATGAAATGGGCAAATGCGTTGAGTCTCCAAAAAAAAAATTGACTGAAGTTGAACGGAACCTCTCATACCACTACCAGCTGGTGCACTGATGCAGATGGGTTCCTACCTGTACTATAAGGGTCCTGCCCTCCAGAAGATAATTCAAGTTTTTTGAGGGGTACCCCTTCTTAAGCCTTGGAGGGTTGTTGGAGGACTCAGTTACTAAATGAGTAAAGCCTTGGTACCAGCACACAGTAGGCAAAAAATACATTTTAACCTCTGCATTGTCTGTGCATCACAACTGATGGCATCTCAAGATTTGATGAAGTGCAGTAAATGTTACCTTTTTACTCTTTTACAGCATTTTTTTCTTGATCATTTGGTTAGTGGCCTAATAATAATAATACAGTAATACCTTTTTGAGTCTTGACATTTGCATTTCATCCAGCTTTGGAGCACTTGGCTACTGGAGATGGGTTTGGCACAGATGCTGAAGGAATGGGGCTCAGTGTGCCAAATAGAGTTTCACAGAATGTTTATAAACTCAGTGCATTGTAATTAAGTTATGTAAAAGATGACTCACATAAAGAAGGGAACTTGACTTTTTTCTTTACCAAGATTCTTCAAGGAAGAGTCCTTTTTTAAAAAAAAAAAAAAAGGTGGGGGCGGGGGGGTGGAGCTGGGATGGCTCAGTGGGTTAAGTGCTCACTTTGCAGTCCTGGGGACCGAGGATCAAATCCTGGCCCTGGCCCTGGCCTGTGCAGACCCATATGCTGAACTGGGGAGTGCCCCTGGTTCAGTTCTCACTGGGGTGAGACCCCTGCCCAGTTCTTGCCCTGTGCAGTCCCATGCCCACCTGTGGAATGAAACTATGTGGAAAAAAGCAATGATTTGCAACTATGGAGACTGTTCTGGGCCCTCCCCCTTCTCTCTGTCTCTGTATCTCTCTCTCTCTGTCAAAAACAATAAAAATAAATCTTAAAAAAAAAGAAAAGATTTTATTGTTTTTGACAGAGAAAGGGAGAAGGGGGAGGGCCCAGAGCAGTCTCCGTAGTTGTACATCATCAGTTTTTGGCATGGTTTTATACCACACAGGTGGGTGGGGCACACACAGGTGGGTGGGGTGCATGCAGGACTGAACCAGGCCAGGCTGGGGGTGGGGGCCTCCTGCATGGGAGGCATGCCCCCTCGAGCTGGGGGTTGAACTGGGGGCCTCCCGCATGGGAAGTTCGTCCTGGTGAGAACTGAACTAGGGGCCTCCCACATGAGAAGCACACACCAGTTCAGCTTATGGGTACACACGGGCCGGGGCCAGGATTGGATCCTTGGTCTCCGGGACTGCAAAGCGAGCACTTAACCTGCTGAGCCATTCTGGCTTCCCCAAGAATCCTTTTTGTGTAAACTGTTTTCACTGGTAATGAGGGTACAAGCCCGCAGTTTGATGCATCCTTGTCTAAGCCATGCTTACGGCTTGGGGCCACATAGACTCTGGGCTCATTGTAGCTCTGCCCCCGCCTGGTAGCCTTGTAAGGTGAATGCGGTGTCTTGGGTTTAGCTTCCTCTCATGTGGTGAGGCCAGTGCCTGCATGGTATGTCGTGGAACGCAAACTCTAGCGACTGTACTTTTGGTGGTCTTGCACCAAATGGGACCAAGAAACATGGGAGGCCCCCTACACGCTATAACTAACGTGTGTCCCCTCCCCCAGGGAAGTCCCACCTGGCCATTGTGCAGAAGGTGAACAATGAGGGTGAAGGTGACCCCTTCTACGAGGTCCTGGGCCTGGTCACCCTGGAAGACGTCATTGAGGAGATCATCAAGTCCGAGATTCTGGATGAATCTGAGGACTACCGTGAGTCTTGCTTCCCGGCAGTTTTCCAGTCAGTGAGATAGGTGTTTTGGGACAGGAGGTCTCAGGTCAAAGCTGTTACCTTCAAATACGCCAGTGTTGCCTCCTTGTTGGAGGGCCTGATACAGAGCCATGGTGGTCTGTCCATTGGTGGCTTTGTGGTCCCAGTTCTTGTGTGGGGCTCTGCCCTTAAGGGTCCTTTCCCAGTTTCTCCTCTTTCCTTTTCTCAGGTGCTTTTGTGCATTACAGAAGTTTCCCCCCAAAAAACCTCCTTTCATTACTGAGAGGGTCTTCCTAGGACATGATCCTGGGCCCGTGTTTTAGAAACGTCTGCCTCCTATGATGATGGCAGGGTGGATGCAGAACCCATGCTTGATGGCTGAGGCTGACATGGCACTTGGGACACTGAGCCACCCACACACCTGTGTGTTGGCATGTGAATCGCTTTGCCCATGTGTGTGTCCTACAGTGCAGCAGCTTTAGTTCTCGTTGCTCTGTGTAATATCAGGGACCCTACAGTATGCATGCTTTCCAGCATGTGGTCTCCTAGCGACCAAGGGAGCCTATCAGTTTGCTGCTGCTTTGATGTCATGTCAGCATTATCTTCTCCCAATTCCAAGGAAAGGAACAGTCCTTTCCAATACTCCTTGAGGTATAGCTGGAATGTGGGCTGCTGCCCCTGTCCTGGGTACCAGGATCTCTATGTGGTGGGAATGGCAGCTGGGTGCCTGTCAGGGAGTAGTGCCACGGATGTGTCCCTGGGGCTCTGCTGTGTCTCCCCCAGGCCTCTGGAGGGGGTGTAGATGACGTGCCCGTGGTCCAGTCATGTTGGAAGGGCTGTAGGGGCCTAAGCCAGCCTCTGCTCACCGTCTAGGAGACAGCAAGGTGAGGAGGAAGCCAGCTTCTCTGAGTGTTCCTCTCAGGCGGAAAGAGGAGTTCTCCTTGTTCAAGGTGTCTGACGATGAATATAAAGTGAAGATATCGCCTCAGCTGCTCTTGGCCACTCAGCGCTTCCTTTCCCGAGGTGAGGGTGAAGGGTGAAGGAAGGGCCTTGTCCCTGCTTTCTTGCTCACCATCCAGTGGGTCAGGAGACCACCCCCCTCCCCCAGGCAGACATTTACTGCTCCCATTCCCAGTAAGCAGGAGAGAGTACAGGAGACCCTGTGCTTCTCCCTGCAGCACTGCCAGCAGAAACACTCCTGGATACTCTCAGGTCACCTGAGGGGGCCACGCTGGTGCTGCCTGTGCAAGCCTCGGCCAGTGGGTGCGTGTGGCTGTCTGGTCCTCTTGTGTTGGGGAGGAGACTCAGGTCATGGGCCAGCCAGGAGAACCCACATGGCCACAGGAGTCAGTGAGGTGATGAAGGCTGCTCTGGGCCCGATGTATACCATCCCTTTTGTCCGATGTTGGCAGAGGTGGACGTGTTCAGCCCACTGCGAGTATCCGAGAAGGTCTTACTGCACCTGCTGAGGCACCCCAGCGTCAACCAGGAGGTGAGGTTTGATGAGAGCGACCGCCTGGCTGCACACCATTACCTGTACCAGCGCAGCCGGCCGGCGGACTACTTCACCCTCATCCTGCAGGTAACTGGGAGCTCAGGTTGGGCTCCTGCCTGCTGGGCAGGTGGGGAAGGTTAGGGAAGTGTGTCCTGGACAGCCCTGTGTGAGAGGGGTGGGTGGGTTTCCTGTGCTCCCTTCTGGCAGGAGAGGTAATCTGTTCATCTGTTTGTCTCCCTTCACCCCCCCCCCCCCCCAGGGCAGGGTGGAGGTGGAGATTGGGAAGGAGGGCCTGAGGTTCGAGAACGGGGCCTTTACCTATTACGGAGTGTCTGCTCTGACAGTGCCGTCCTCAGGTAAGCTGCAGCCCCTCCCAGAGCCAGGGTCCTGGCTGTCCCTTCCTCTAGTGCCCATGCCTCTTGCAGGGTGGTCGGCTCCAGGGCTTGCTACCTTTTCTCTTTTCTGGGCTACACAGTGGGAAGGTGCAGGGGTAGCTTATTTTCAGGGCTCGTCTTTGCTGCTCACTTCCATCCCTATAAAACCTTTCCCCAGAGGAAGTATGTTTGCCAGCTTCCCAAAGTTCTGGCCATAGTTCCTTTCCAGGTGGATTTGTGGTGTGGGTCTTAGAGATGGGGCTGCCCAGATCGCAGCACAGCCTCCCGATCATTGGTTGTTCTTTTCGCTAGTTCACCAGTCCCCAGTGTCCTCGCTCCAGTCCCTCCACCATGACCTGCAGCCTGAGCCAGCTGATGGCACCCGCTTGTCCTCGTATTGTCCTGACTACACTGTGAGGGCCCTTTCTGACCTGCAGTTCATCAAGGTGATTGTCTGGGCTGCTCATTGGTGCTGGCTTCCAACTAGCTTTGATGTGCAAAGGACTAGACCTCCAGGTCACCAGTTTGTGTGCCTTGAGAGTCAAATCCAGTGGAATCCGAGACTTCTCAGAGCATGCCTTGGACTTGCTCTGTAGGACAATGGCCTTGGCTCCCCAGAGGCCCCAACTACTGGAAGTCCGGTACCATCTCTGGGCCTAGGCACCTGGTTTCCTTTGGAGATCCCAGAAACACTTTGCTTGATTGCTCGTCTCTGCCCTTAGCCAGCTTACAGTTGTCACTTTCTCCTTGTTCTACCGAGTGTGACTTTCCCTCCTGGGTCAGGTGCTTGTGGGCAGGTGGGGTGCTGTGAATTTGTGCTTCACCTTCTCCATCTGGTAATGCTCTCTGTCTTTCAGGTCACACGGCTGCAGTATCTCAATGCACTCCTGGCTACCCGAGCCCAGAACCTGCCACCATCTCCTGAGAGCTCAGACCTCCAGGTCATCCCAGGCAGCCAGACCAGGCTTCTCAGTGACAGGACAACCACAGCAGCAGGTGAGCCTTGGGTGGCCACATCCCGCAGTGTTGACCCAGAGGCATTGTGCACCCTTTCAGTTCTTGCTGCTGCCACACACAGACTTGCACTTCCAGCTCCATGGTCTTTCTTCCTCCCCTTCCCCCCTGTCCTTTCTCTCTCCTTCATGCTACTGTAACTTGAGTATATCCTCTTGAGGGCCTGTTAGGGTGGGTGACTTAGAGAATAATTGTTGCTAAATGGGAATACATTCAGACACTCTGTTGGCCATTTAGGATTAGGGTCAGGTCACCTGGAAAATGAAGATTTGGGTCTCCAGTGGGCCTGGCCCAGAAGGTGGATGGCTGTGGACGCCATCCCAAGTAGAAAGGGTTCCTGCTGGGGTGTATGGTCAGGTCAGGTGCATATTGCAAGCATGTCCTCTCCCACCCGGGTGCCACTGTGAGCGAGAAGACCATGTTGGAAGACACAGACTTTGTGAGTGCAGGTGGAAAACCCTACCCCACAGTAAGTGGGGGAGATTCAGAGGACGGCAAAGGCTGGGTTTTGGGGAGAAGTGGTCAACATCTGGGAACTCTCTTGTCCTTGTTATTCAAGAAGGTTCTTTTCTGTGATTGATCTCTTAGGTTGGGGTTAGGGATACTGTAGGGCTTGGAATTCCTAGGGGAGGGCCATGGGAGGAACTGCAGGCCTCAGGGCCTGGCCTTCCCCCGCAGTGGGGACACAGCTCCTAGTGACACTGCTGGGCACTGTGCTAGGCACTTTCCTCATTGTAAAGCCTCTAAGAACACCTTCCCCCGAGGGTTGAGGGGGTAGTTATGCCCATTTTTTCAGATGAGGGATTGGAGGCAAACAGATAGGCTTGGCAGTCTGGCTGTGGTGCCTCAGGGAATAGCTCTGCTTACTCAGACCCACACTTGAAAAAACACATTTTTATAGAAAAGCACTTTCTGAGAGGTGATGTGCATGTGCAAGGGACAGAGAACCCCCTGCAGGGCCGTGTTGGTGGATCAGCCCCCATACCCCTTCTCTGGGTGTTGGAAAAAGGGGGCCCCAGGTGGGGTGCACTTCTTCAGTCCTGCTGCTGGGCTGGCCCACCACCCCGTCTGAATGAACGTCCACGCCACCTTCCAGGCTTGTGCTGTGCATACCACGGCAGTGGCCTTGGATTCTGTGATGTGCCCCTGGTACAGAGGCTCACTCCACCACACTAGACTTGGCTCTCAAAAGCCAAGGCGTTTTTATTTTTTAAAGATTATTTTATTGTTTTTGACAGAGATGGGGGGTGGGGGTGGGGGTGGGGGGGCTAGAGCAATCTCTTTAGTTGTATGTCATCAGTTTTCGACAAAGTTGAGTTCCACGTAGGTGTGTGGGGGCCATGCAAGGCGGGAATTGGGCTGGGAGCCTCCAGCATGGAAAGCACACCTCACCCAGTTCAGCATATGGGTCTGCACAACCCTCATCCCGGGGCTGCAAATGGCTTAACTCCCTGAGTCATCCCGGCTTCCCCACAAGGCGTTTTCATGTGAGCCTTTTGGTTTTGGTTTTCTTACATGGAAGCCTTTCCTAGCCTCCGACTCCTACCCAGACTGTGCATGTCATATTCAAGGCACAGACAAATCTGAGAACAGTGGTGTTTGCTTTGTTTCATCTCCTATCACATCCTCAGTTTTTAAAAATCCTTATTTGGTTTCAGCTGCTCACCGGGTAGTCAGTTCTCTAAGGAGTAATTTGCAGTGGCTTTTTGGGCCATTTCCCTTTTGTAACGATTTTCATCCCATTCAACAGCCATGATGTGGGTGATTTTCCCCTAAACGAGGCCTGCTATTTGCCCCCTGGAGATTTGCCCACTGTCTCTTGGTTCCTGGTCGCTGTTCTTTGGGGTCTTGCTGTAGTTTCTGTTCGCCTGGAGGGCTTCATATTGCTACATGTGTGGAGTTGTCACTGGGGATTTAATGCTTCACTAATGCAGGTCAGAACCACTCCCGGGTGACTTGGGCACTGGATTTCCCAGCAAAGAAGTGTCTACACTGATGCGCTCAGAAGGCACAATGTTTTTTTTAAGATTTCTTTTTATTGTGTTTTGAAAGAGAGACAGAGAGGAGAGGAAAGGCTCAGAGCAGTCTCCATAGTTGACAGCATTAGTTTTCCATATAGTTTCACTCCACAGGGGGGCGCAGGGCTGCACAGGGCAGGAACTGGGCCGGGAGCCTCCTGCATAGGCTGTGGCAAGAACTGAACTGGGGGCACAGGTCAGCATATGGATCCACTTGCGCTGGGGCCAGGATTTGATGCTCTGTCCCTGGGGCTGCAAAGTGAGCGCTTAACCCGCTGAGCCATCCCAGCTTCCCCGGCACAATGGTTTTCAACTGCCTATATACAGCAGGGTCTGCTGGTGGAAAAAGGGCTGGATCTGGCCTGCTGCTTGTTCTTGTAAATAAAATTTTATTGCGACCTGCTGGTTCATAGATTGTGTACGGCTGCCTTTGAGCTCCAGTAGTGAGTTGAGTCATCACAGAGACCATATAACCTGCAAAACCTAAAAATATTGGCTCTTTACAGAAATGGTTTTCTGACCTCTGGCCTGCTATTTCAGATTTGGAGTAAATCTTCCATACCAAGCATTCATAGGACCGGATTTCCAAGGGAAGTCCACTGGTGACACTGTGCGCTTCTGCCCTGGCTCCCTGCCCAGCGAGTGGCTGTCCCCATAGGTGCTGCCGGGCTGAGGTGCTGCTCGTTCAGCTCAATAGCTATCTCCTCCTATCTCTCTCTCTCTCTCTCTGATCTCTCCAGCCTTTCCAGTAGACCTTTCCCTCTTTGGCACATTTGGAAACTGCAGTTGATAATTGTGGACTAGTGAGCGGTTTTTTTTTTTTTGTTTTAAGAAAACACCCAAGGTAAATATTTTTACTCTTGCTTTGCTTTCCTTTCCCAGCCCTTTAGCCACTAGGAGGGGGACAGAAGCCACTCCCCCAGCCTGGGAGGCATTTCTCCACAGGGTGTGTGGGCCCTTCCTGTCCCTTCTTGCTACTTTTCATTTTTCTGGAAGACAGCAGGGCTCATGAAGTACCTGCTCTGCCTTGGAAACTAAAGCTCCAAGCCTCCCAGAGCAGATCCTTCTTGTCCAGTGCTGTGGCCTTGGCCTCCTGGGAGCAGAACCCTCAGCCCCTGCTTTCTTGCCTCCAGTGCTGTCTCCTATGGGGTGGAGTTAGACTGACCATTTTCCTTACTAATCACTCCTGGCTCCATACCTCCTGAGGCTCCTCTGCTTGACTTGTCCTTTTGTGTCCAGGAGGATTGTCACACTCCACTAGCTCTGGTGTTAATTCTCCTTCTCTTTTCTCCTCTAGGGTCCAACCACAGCAGACTCAGTCTCCCAGCGGAGGAGAGCCCTGGGCGGAACCCAGGAGTTTAATTGCTTGCCAGGCAGCCCCAGGTCTGGGAAATAGACAAGCTCATGGGGAATGGAAAGAGCCCAGCCAAGGAGTGGCTTCCTGCCAGCCTGTCCCCATCCCCATCCAGGCCACGTTTTAGATGGCCCTTAGAGGGGTGGGTCCTGGGCTGTCCTTGGAACCACATGTCAGTGCCAGGAGCCTTCAGCAGGTCCTGCCTCCTGTAGGAAATGGGGTTCAGCTGGCCACAGCCCTTCACCTGCTTCTGAAGGGAGTTGAAAGAACCACCATCATCTCCAGTCCACGGGCCCAGCCTTGCTGTGACGGTGCAGTGTCTCTGTACCTCCTGGGTCCAAGCTGTGATGTGAGTTCACACTTACTGCCTTTATGTGGCCACAACCTGTGCTCTCATTGCTTCTCTGCCAGCCTGCTGCTGCTAGCAGCACTTCATGAGCAAACCAAGAGCACATCCATGGCCTTGGCCACAGTGAACTTTGTGGCACCCCTGACAGTGCCATGTTTCAGAGCATGCCCTAGCCTGTCCCATGTGCCACACCTGGAAGTGTCTCCAGCAGTCTGTGCCACTAGTGCTGCTCCCTCCTGTGGAGGTAGCTGGCCCCCTGGGGACTGGGGAGGTCTCTGCCTGTCCTGCTTAGTTGCCACTAGTGGTATTGTCACTTTCTGTGTTTTAACAAGAGGTCACACGTGGGTGAAAGGGCTCTTTGCTGCACCCAATCCTTCGTCTTTGGATCCCAGGGAGACATGTCACACTTTTCCCCCCATGCCGCGGTGGGGGCAGGTGTGTGGCATGATGTGCATGGAGAGCATCGAGCGAGGGAAGAGTTGGTTAAGGACCAGGTAGATTACTGTCACCTTTCTTTAAAGAAAGAACATGAAATCAGAGTTCTTCTATCTCCTGTCCCTTGCTACGGGGTTTAGAGAAGTGAGAACAAGAAAGCATTTGTCTTTTTCTTCGCTTTACCCTCTATTTTTCTTCTGCCGTTCAGATGTGTAGAAGTTGGGGCATCATAGGGACCTGGGATCTTAGGTTGGATAGGGAAGGAGGAGGAGGATTTCTGGAACCTTCCACAAAGGAACTTGGGTTCTTATCTGGGACCAGCAGAAATGAAGGCCAAACAATAGTGGCATGCTCACTGTGTTCTTAAGGGATTCGTTCTAAGAACAAAATCCTAGGCTGGACATAGGGAGTTTGCAAATGATGTCACTTGGTTACAATGTTGGGAGACTGCAGGAGTAACTTTTGTTACATCAGTCAGCCTGTGGTAGAGTTGGTTCCATTATACATTGTTTTACTTAAAAGTTATAGGACCTGACTACTTTGAAATTCTCTCTCCAGACCAGTTGGTTCTTCACTTTGGCTGCACATTAGAATCACCTGGCAAATGAGACATACCTAGGGCCCAACCTCAAGGAGAGTATAATCAGTCTGAGCATCAGGATTTAGTTTTTGAAATTTTAGATTCACAGGAGAGTTCCAGCTTCCCTTAATGTTAACATCTTACATCACCTTTGGTGCCTTTGTCAAAACTAAAAGGTTCACATTGGTACAAAGCTATTAACTAAATTATACTTTATTTGGGTTTTACCAGTGTTTCCACTTGTCTTTTTCAGTTGCAAGATCCAATCCAGGATACCAAGTTGCATTTCAAGCTATTACTTTATTTTCCTAATATTTTATTTTAAAATAATTACAGGTTCATAGGAAGTTGCAAAGATAGAGGTACCCTTCACCCTGTTTTCCTCAGTGGTTACATTTGACTTAGTTATAATAATACAGTTCATTATTAACCCCCTGAGTCAGACACTGGGCAGTGAGGGTATAGTTCTGTATCATCTCACTGTAGATTTGTGTAGCTACCACCACAATATGTTCACACCCCCTCCGGTTGCCAGTCCTGAATCCTTGGCAACCACTAATCTGTTCATCTCTATAATTTTGTCATTTCAAGAATGTTGTCTAATGGGATCATACAGTGTATAACCATTTGGGATTGGCTCCTTTCAGCTTAATGCTCTGGAGATGCATCCAAGTTGTTGCCTGTGTCAACACATCCCTTTTGATGGGTGCGTGGTACCCCATGCTCATTGTACCAGTTAACGATACCTGGGTGGTTTCCAGTTTTTGGCTATCCCAAATAAAGCTGCTATGAATACTCATTACAAGTTTTTGTGTAAACGTTGTTTTTCTTTTCTGAGATAGATATCCAGTAGTGCAATGGCTAGGTCATATGGTCATTACACATTTAGTTTTTAAAAGAAACTGCCAAGCTTTTTCAGAGTTGGCTGTACCACTTTACATACCCACCAGCAACGTATGAGTGATCCAGCTTCTCTGAATCCTGGTCAGCATTTAGTGTTGTCACTTTATTTTAGCCATTCTGGTAGGCATTCAGCAACATCATGTGGTTTTCGTTTGCATTAGCATAATGGCTAATGCACATTTTGTGTGTGTTGATTTCACTTTGTGAAATACCTATTTGCCCATTTTCTAAATTTTTTTTTTTTTTTACTGTTGAGTTCTAAAAGTTCTTTATATATTCTAAATACTAGTCCATTGTCAGGTTTTTGGTTTATGACTGTTTTCTCTCAGTTGTTTATTTTTTGATCCTCTTAACAGGACATTTTATAGAACAAAAGGTTTTGATTTTAATAAAGTCCAATTTACTGATTTTTTTTTTTTCTTTTATGGATTATACTTCTGGTGTCATGCCTAAGAATTCTTTACTGAATGCCAGATCCCAAATTGTCTCCTGTGTTTTTTGTAAAATTTTTATGGTTTTATGTTTTACATTTAAGTCCATGATCCATTTTGATTTAACTTTTGTATAAGGTAATGATACTTACTTAGGGTCTACTTTTTGTTTTTAGTTTGCATCTTATTGTTTACTAATGAGATTGTGTCTTTTTATGTTGGTGGTCAATTCATGTTTTCTGGGAAATGCCTGTTTATGTCTTTTGTCACTTTTCCATTTAATTTATCTTTTTCATACTCATTCATAAAAGTTCATTATATGTCCTAGGTTCTAATCATTTATAGGATAAATGTGTTGCAAAAAGTTCTCTTTTGTTTAGCTTATTCTCCATGCTATGTCTTTTGGTAGTTATTCTCAATTTTTCTGCAGTCAGGCTTATCAAATATTTTGTTTTATGGTAAGTTTTTGTCTTAATAATTCTGTATTTTATGGTCGTAAAATATTCTACATTATCTATACACATACATTTAAATATACCAAAAATTAATGTGTGCACTGTTTTTTTTTTTTCCCCAAATGGATAACCAAGTATTCCATTTCCACATACCAAGTAGCACATTCTTCCTCACTGCTCTGCAATGCCCTCATTTATCAGATGTCCACATGTATGTTTATTTTACAAATTTATTGTTTCTACTAGTCTTCTGGTGGAGTCTTTATAAAGGGTTTTCTATATTCACCATCATGGCATCTGCAAATAGTAAGTTTTACTACTGCATTCCTATTTGGATGCCTTTTATTTCTTACTCTTACCTGATTGCTTTGGCTAGGACTTCAGTGATGTGTAGAATAAAAGCGGTGATAGTGGGCATCCTTGTCTTGTTCCACATCTTAGAGGAAAAGCTTTTTAATTTTTTACTATTGAGTATTGAGTATGATGTTAGTTAAGGCTTTGTCATAAGTGGCTTTTATGAGGTACCTTCTATACCTACTTTATTGAGCATTTTAATCATAAATGGATGTTGTATCTTGTTAAGTGCTTTTTCTGCATCTATTGATGTAATCAGATGATTTTTTTTATCCTTTTATTTGTTCATGCAAATCCTATTGATTTATTTCCATATGTTGAAACATCCATCCCTGGAATAAACCCCACTTGTTTGTGATCCTTTTTTTTTTTTTTTTTAAGCTTTTTTTTTTGACAGAGACAAAAGAAGGGGCAGGGCCCAGAGCAGTCTCCATAGTTGTACATCATCAGTTTTCAACATGGTTTCACTCCACACAGGTGGGCGGGGGCCACGCAGGGCAGGAACTGGGCTGGAGCCTCCCACATGGGAAGCACACCCCAGTTCATCATATGGGTCCACAATGGCCGGGGCTGGGATTCGATCCTTAGTCCCTTGGGCTGCAAGATGAGCGCTTAACTTGCTGAGCCATCCCAGTTTCCCCGTATCTTTTTGATGTTGTTTGTATTTGATTTGTTAGATGTTTTGCATCTATATCTATGTGATTTAATTTTTTTTGTTTATCTGTGCCTGGTTTGGGTATCAAGGTAATTTTGCCTTATAAAATGAGTTAAGAAGTATTCCCTCTTCAATTTTTTGGAAGAATTTGAGGACAGGTGTTAAATCTTTTCAACATTTTTGGCAATGCAGGTTATGTGGTAGTAAGTTCCCTATGTCTGTAAAAGCCTTTATTTCTCCATCATATCTAAAGAATAACTTTACTGGATATATTTTTGGCTGGTGGTTTCTTTCAATATTTGAAATACTTCATTCCACTCTCTCCTGGCTTGTAAGGTTTCCTGCTGAAAAATCCGATGATAGTCTAATGGGGTTTCCTTTGTAGGTTATAGCCTTCCCCCCAGCCCCTGGTTGCCTTAAGAATTCTTTGTCATTAACTTTTGACAATTTTAATATAATGGGCCTTAGAGAAGGTCTTTTTGCCTTGAAATTATTAGGTGTTCTGTTAGCTTCTTGTATTTGAGGGTCTAGCTCTTTCCACAGGTTTGGGAAGTTCTTGTTACTTGTTTGAATAGGCTTTTTTCTTTCTATCTTCCAGCATACCTGTTTGCTTGTTGCTCTTTCTAATGGAGTCAGTTCTTGTAGAGTTATTTCATTTTTTTAAACTTTGTTTACTCTCTTCCACCTGAGTCATTTCTAGACTTCTATCTTTGAGTTTCCTAATTCTTTCAACTGGTTTGTTTTCCATGCTCTCTATTTGTAATTCATTCATCTCATTGAGTTCTTCAGATCCAGAATTTGTTTGGTTCTTTCTTAAAGATTTATTTTTATTGTTTTTGACAGAGAGATACAGAGACAGAGAGAAGGGGGAGGGCCCAGAACAGTCTCCATAGTTGCACATCATTCATTTTTCCACATAATTTCATTCCACAGGTGGATGCGGGGCTGCACAGGGCAGGAACTGGGCCGCGGGGTCTCACCCCAATGAGAGCCAAACTGGGGGCACTCCCCAGTTCAGCATATGGGTCCACACGGGCTGGGGCCCTGATTCAATCCTTAGTCCCCTGGGCTGCAAAGTGAGCACTTAACCCACTGAGCCATCCCAGCTTCCCCTTAGTTCTTTTTTTATAGTTTCGATCTCTTTTACTTTTGTTGATTTTTATTCCTGAGCTCACTGAACTGCCTTTTTACGTTTTCTTGTATCTCATTAAGTTTTCTCATAACTGCAATTTAAATTGCATTGAAATCTCTTCCATGTGTTTGAGTTTGGTTTCTGAAGACAGTTCTTTCTGAGTTAATTTGCCACCTTGGTTATTCATAGTGCTTGATGGATTGTTTCTCTGCCTGGGAATCTGAGATAGTGAACTCTTTTTTTAGGTACTGTTTTATGAGCAAATTGCTAAGTAGAGGTCTTGTTTTCCAGTAGATGGTGCTGTAGTGCAATGTTTTGTTTTCTCTTACCCATTGTACTAGAATTTCTGGGATTTGAGTGGGACAGTGTAGCCTCAATCATGGAAACTGCCCCATATTTCTCAAGGAAGTTGGCATCCTGTCTGGGTCACCTTAGTCTCAGGGTATATATAATCCTTCTGGGATGTGGCAGGCAGTGGGGCTCCAGGCCTGAGAGTTCCCCGATACTGCCTCCTCCTAACTAGAAGCTGTTGGCCATGCTGTGTTATTCCAGGTGTTTTTACTAGGTTCCACCCTAAGGGGTGAGGTGGGGGAGGTGAATTCACAAGTCTGTAGTTTTGCTTTCTTGCTATTAATGGTGGCCACTAGTCAGATGTTACCATACCACTGTATTGCACTGCAGTCTGGTTTGGTTGCAGTTGGAACCTGCTACTGGGAATGTTGCTTCTGCACATCTCACCTTCCAGGTTGCCATGTGAGGGTACAGTGTGACTCCTTCCCCACTATCGTGTGAACGGGTCACAGCGGGCAAAGGGAAGCAGGTTCACAGTTGCAGCTTTGCCTTCTCACTGGTAATGGTGGCCACTAATCTGGCTGCCACAATATTCATTGTGCCACATTTCTGCCCTTGTCAATAGGTTTAGCTGCAGTAGGCACTGGCCCCTCTGAGCTGCTGTGGGCAGGATCCAGCCTAACTCCTTCCCAGCTGTTGTATCAGCTGGGGCCCTGGTAGGCGCCAGGGTGTCCTTCCCTTGTCCTGCCTCCTGCTTGCCCCAATACACTCACCTGCCTGTGTCTCAGTGTGCAGATCTTTGAAGTGTGTGTGTGTTGAGTAGGGAGGGAATCCTATGTTGAATTAGTTGTCCAACTTGTAACTTTAAGGGGAGATACCAAGGAATGACCTCATTCCTTGTAGCCTATAGATGTTCCGTCATCATGTTCTTTCTCCATTGACATAACTTTTAAATTCCTATCAAAATCAGTTGGGCATTTTGTATGTCTGTTTCTGGGTTGTGTATTATGTTCCATTGATCTGTGTATCTGTCCCTCCATCATTACCACAGTCATGACTACTGTATACAGGCATACCTCGTTTTATTGTGCTTCACAGGTGTTGCATTGCTTACAAATTGAAGGCAAGACCTTCTGCCAGCAAAGGTTACAATTTGCTTTATTACCATGGTCTGGAACCAAAACCACAATATCTCCAAGGTACGCCTGTAATAAGTTTTGAAATCGGGTAGACTCAGTTTCTCCATTTATTTTTCAAAATTGTTTTAGCTATAAATTTACTCTTATCTACACCCTCAAAAAATCTTGCTGGGATTTTGGCAAGAACTGCGTTAAACCTGTGTGTCAGTTTGGGAAGAACTGACCAATCTTTGCTATGTTGTGTCTCCTAATCCATGAATATGGTAAGTCTTGCTTGATTTCACTCATCAGCATTTTGTAGTTTTTAGCATATAAATCCTTACATACTTTTTTAGATTCACACCTAAGTATTTCATTTTTAGAAGCAATTGTAAATGGCACTTTTTAAATTTTGCTCACATGGTCATTGCTAATATGTAGAAATAGGTTTTTGTATATTTACCTTATATTCTGAGATCTTGCTTAACTCCTTTATTCTAGATGTATTTTTGTAGATTCCTTAGGATTTCCTACATAGACAAGCATGTCATCTTCATGGTAATGCTGATACCTGGCTGTTACCCCAGGGATTCTGATTTGTGTGGATAGTAGGACTTTTAAAACTTTTCCCTCATGATTCTAATAAGCAGCCAAGGCTGAGAACCACTGTTCTTTTGAACTTGTCCATAAATGAGCAGAGATGCCCTGAGTGCAGGGGCCAGGTGCCCGACCTGCCCGACTGCAGGTCGCATGGTTAGCAGGTTTGCCCTTGGCTGCTGAGGAACATAAGGCCCTGGGCCTAAAGGCCTGGCGCCTCCTAGAACAGATGACTTGGCTATGATAAATAACCAACCAATTTTAATGAACACAAAATATGCGTATAAAAAGGTATTTCTGTCATGTAAGTGTCCCCATTTTCTAGATGGGGAGTTGTCTTCTCCATGGACTAGAGTACCTGTTTCTCCCAGGACCCCAGCGTCTGAGTGAACACTGGCTCTAACCTCACAGGGCAGGAGCTGCCCAAGGGAAGATGTGGGGCTCTAGTCAGCTTTTTCACACAGTAAGTTTCAACTTTGTTCTGGGCCTGAGAAGGCCACCAATATTAGAATAAAAGTAACTGCTTCAGATGGACGTCAGGCCAGGCGCCTTAGCCTATAGCTATTTAAGAGCCAAATTCTTTGATTCACTTTCTGGCATTTAAGGACCCAGCCCTGCCAGGAGCACATCTACACCAGCACAACTTGAAGCATAAAGGACAGTGAAAAAGGAAGGATCCATTAGGAGAGATTGTGTGAAGTTGGGTCCTAAACATACCACCAATTAGCAGCTCAAGGACAGGAGCAAATGTGCACCTGTGCTTCCATTTGTGGGTGGAGCTGGGCGTCCTGCCTTGGAGGTGGAACAAGGCAGAGCAGCTACAGGTCCAGGTAAGAGCTCAAGCTCTAGTCAGGGTAGTGTGAGTGCCTGAGGCAAAGTAGGGTCACGGGCCACCTCCCCAAAAACTGAGTGGGCCACTACCAACCCCCATACCCAGGCACTTCAAACCACAAGGAGAGCCACCAGCTGGTCAACTAGAGAGTAGCAGGCAGGCCTGGCCAAAGTCTTCAAACTGGGTACAGGGTTCCCTAAGGTATTAGCTCCAGTCTCAGGGCTTTGGTGGCAACCAAGAGAATAGTGGGCCTCAGGCCTGCTGAGCAGCCCCTCTACACCCAACACCAGAGTCCCTAAGACTAAAATCAGGGGCCACTCCAGACACCATCAGGGTTGCTGCTGACTGGAATGGAGTCCCTGAGAAATCCCTGCCCAAGGGCATCGGCCAGCTGCAGAATGCCTGGCATCATCTGTGGTCCTGGATGGCAGCTGCTTGCCATAGGATAAGCCACCACTGGATGGGAAATGCCCCTGTGGGGACAGGCTCAATGGACACCAGGGAACTTGAAGCCTAGGCCGCTCCCTGTGCTCCACCCTGAGCTCCCTGTCTTCCGCTGTGTGCTGTCTAGACCCACTGTTTCCTGCTCTCCCAGGGCCTCTGCCACAGCCCTCCATAGCTCGTGCCCCTGCAGGAAACATCATCCCTGAGACTGGGAGCCAGGGGAGCCGGGACTCCGAGCTGCTTCCCAGTCCTGACAGCTGCTTGGGAGGAATTGGAATTGGGACTGAGGTCAGAACCATACGGGTGTGAGGCCAGGGGGGAGACGAATGGTCGGAATGGTGACTGAGTGGCCCCACAGGGCTGCTGTCATCGGGTGCGAGGATGCCCCACATGGGCCTGCAGAGCCTCCCGGATGCCCCGCTGCCAGTCTCGTGCCAGCTGTACTGGGGTAACTGAAGCCTAGAAATAAGGGTGCTGGGTCAGTCCTCAGCTCTTAAGCATCCCACCTGCCCTCCTTGGTGCAGATGCAGGCCCAGTCTTGGGCCTGCTGGGCTCACCTGGTTCTGCACACCCAGCTGGGCCCCGTAGAGCAACAGCACCTTCATGGCTCTGTAGTGGCCGTGCCGCACAGCCTCGTGTAGAGCTGTGTCCCCTTCCTATCAAGAGAGGGATGTCTTCCTCCCCAGCCCTGTGAAGGGCTAGGTCAGCAGGTGTCATCACTGTCCCCACTAGAGCAACCCCAAATAAGTGCCTACCTTGTCCTGTGTGTTAATACGGGCTCCACAAGCAATGAGGTGCTCCAGGCACTCGCAGTGCCCTGTGCGAACAGCCACATGCAGGGGGGTGCTCCAGATCTAAGAAGGTACATGAGAATTACTATCGCTCCTGCGTGGCAGGCCTTGGCCCACAGGGCTGGCTTCCTCCAGGAACAGCATCAGCTCTGCGCTGCTTGCCTGCTCCTGATGGGCCTCACCATGGTGTGCCCTCACCTTGTCCTGAGCATTGACCTGGGCTCCGTGGTTAAGCAGCTGTTTGAGGATGTCCAAGTGTCCTCCCCGGCAGGCCCAGAACACAGGTGTCCTGTCCAGCTGCAAAACAAAAGCACTGAAGCCCTCTGAGGTGTTGCATGCTGGGCAGGGCTTTTGCCAGGAGGCTGGTTCTTACCAAGTCACTAGCATCCACTGTGGCCCCTGCCTCCAACAGCTTATTCACAAGCTGGCTGTGACCCTTCAGACAGGCCCAGTGCAAGGCCGTGCAGTGGAGCTGGTGGGTGTAGATGGGAGATTAGACAGCGAGCATGGTCACCTGCTAGGATCCTACCTCTGATCCCGTCCATTCCCAGAGCTGGTACCCTGAACAGAGCTCCCTGCTGCCTCATCATGCAAAGGCCCCCTCCCTCCCAGCTCAGGAGGCACCCAGGACTTGTGCCCATAAAACGGAGAAGCCCTGGGGTTTCCTACACCAGGACTGGAGTTAAAGATGGCACTCCTGCAGCCACCCACACTACCTTGTCATGGGCACTGGGGTCCCCTCCATCTGTCAGGTACTTGTCAATCAGGGCCTCCTGGTTCTCGGCAGCTGCTTTCAGGAACGTCTCCAGACCCACTGGTTCCAGCTGGGCCTGGGGCTGCGGCTGGACAGTTAAGGACAAGACTAAATCATGCCCCAAACTGTGGGCCTCCGGGATGCCACCACTTCATTAGCCCAGCCAGGTGGCCCCCAGAGATGCTGTCAGCTTGTACAAATAACAGGTTTTTAAAAACCCACATCCAAAAGGCTGGTGGTGGTGGTGGTGGGGGGGGGGGGGTAGGTTGTTAATTGGTTGGCTTGGGCCCACCCTCAAGTTCCTATGTCAGTCTGTCCCCAGAACCTCAAAATGTGAGCTGATTTGGAAACTCAAATTGTAGCTATAATTAGTGAAGATGAGGTCATACTGAAGGCCAGTCCCTAATCCAATACCATTGGTATCCTAATTACTGAAGGGACATTTAGAGACAAACATGCATATGGGGAGAATGCCATGTGAACACAAAAGCAGATATGGGGTGATGTGTACACAAGTCAAGAACACCAAAGATGCCAACAACCCCCAGGAGCCAGGACAGACCCTCACAGCTTCAGAAGGAACCAGCCAGCCAACACCTTGATCTCTGGCTTCAGCCAAGCCCCCACTGTGGTGCTGTCCCGGCAGCCACATGATGGACTCTGTCCAGCTTGTCAGACACTGCAGTACGGGTGTGGCCAGCAGTGTCCACTCTTGCCACTCCTCCCACTGGGACAGAAAGTTCTTCCTCGGGAACTCAAGCCCTGGGTTTGTGTGCTCCCCACCATCCACACCCACCTTGTCCACAGGCTTGGGTGCCCTGGGGGGAATTCTGCTTTTCCGTCGCTTTTCTCTTCGTCTTTGAATCAAGTTTTCCAAGTCAGCCAGACTCTCCAGATGAAATCTGGAGCTATTAAATTTCTCAAGCTGGGGCAGAAAACAGGCAGAAGACAAAAGATAGTAGGCTCTTGTTCTAATTCCCGTCTTTCATGCCCACAGGAGAAACCCCAGCTGCTCCAGCTGCTACCTGAGCTCCTGCTCTCCCAGGCCCTCACTGCTCAGAGCCGGCCCACACCAGCCCACCATGTCACTCACTCTCCTCCTCCTCTCTTCCACTTTCTGCCTCTCCCGGGCCACAGCTTCCTGAGGTCCCTGCTTCCAGTCCCTCAGCCAGCCTCCAGGATCAGGAACTTCATGTCCATAGCCTAACACTTTCCTTTCTTCTCTTTCTCCACTTACCTGTAGGAACAGGATAAAGGTTAAGAAGAAAATTAGGAGGAATCTTTAGAAAATATAGCTATGCAGTTGGAGTTCCTGACAAGAGCTGACTGACAGATCAATATTCCGGGTCTGAGGGCAGGCCTGGCCCTTTTCAAAGCTTGGGGTCAGCAGCATTGGCATGCTCCCTGCTGGCACTCACCACTGCTGCCTGCCCTGGCCTATCATCAAGGACACATTTATTTATACTGCTGGGCTTATGTCCAGGGAAGTTCAGGGCACATGATACCTCAGCTTCCCTCAGGGGCTGCTGTGCTTACATTCCTATCAGATCACCCACACTACCACCTGACCCCCAGCTCAAGGGGACAGAAGATATGCCTTCTGGGTAAAATTCTGAATTCCTGGGTTCAAATCTTGGCTTTTCATAAACTTTCTTCTTCAGTAAAGTGGGGTAGGATTAGCCCATACCGCATGGAGCTGTGCCTGGGCAGAACCCACACAATAGGACATCAGGAGCTGGGAGCACTGAAGAAACATACTGGGGAGAAAGGTTGCAATTGACAGGATGGCAGGGCCCAGGGCTTCCAGCCACAAAGAATAGTATTCCCTGTCAAAGCAAACACTGATGACCTAACACCCGTGCCTGCAGCCCCTCCTGCAGAGGCTGGACCAGGCTAGGGCAAGCTGGGCATTATGATATCCTGGGCCTCCTAAACCCCACCTCACCAACACATGTCCTAAGTGTCAATGATGTCACCATTTTGCTCACTGCCCAGGGAACACTCCCTTCCCAACCAAGGCAGCCAGACCCCCTGGCCCATTTCCAGAGCAACAGCTATCCTGGCTGTTGAGCTAAAACCAAGACCCTGCTATATGAGTGTCTTCCAAGGTAACTTGCCGTTTCCTGTTTCTTTTTTGTCATCACAGTGCAGGGCAAAACTCACTAAACTCCAGGATTTTCATGTCACCCTCACCCGACATCCTTCCCACTCAGTTTTCCTCTCTTGCTCCCTTAATCCCTTCTCACCACCTCACATGAGAACCATGCAAACATACCAGAGAACTGCATGTTTTTGCTTTGAAAACCCAATCCTCAAACCTCAGAGGAAGCTGCCTGGATCACCCACATGACTGCCCAGCCTCCCGCCCCTCTGCCCATGTTCTTACCAACTGCTGAACGCTGATGACATCCATGGTCCCCCCAGTCTCCACTCCCCCAGTGAAAAGAACTGAGCTGTCAGCCCTTTTATAGGGAAGCCGTCTCCTGGGGGCAGGCAGGGCAGGGAAGAGGCTTGCGCTGGTGCTAGATGACTCTGTGGCTCTGTAACACCCCTAAAATACCATTGTGGGCCTGCAGCCAAGCGGGGGGTGGGGGCGGGGGGGAAGCTGTTCTGAGCTGAGTCAGGTGCATCCTCACACTCCCACTATCTTGTACCCATGCCATCCCAACCTGCTCAGCCATAGTTTCACCATAGGCACATGTCCTGGGGTGCCTGGGCCAGTGTCCACATTTAGGGGGAAATAGTTCCCATTATAAGTCCAGACATCACTCATGAAAATAAGTCAAGTGTGCATTCCATGTTGCTATAGGTCTGGCTGCCTGAGACCCAGAAAGGCCCAGCCTGACTGCCCTACTGAAAGAAGGCCAGAATCCTAGAGGACCTGGGAAGGACAGGCCCAGGAGATGACCTCTGCTTCAGGTACCCTCATGGTACCTATGGGAGGAAATCAGGCTTCAAGGGATTTCCCAGCTCCCAGCCAATTTCAAGGCTGCCTCCTATTCTTGGTGGTTTCCTCCTCAGGTTCCTCTACTTCACCCTCACTACTCTGAGGGTCAGAGTATTAAACCACACCATCAAGGGCCAAGTCCAGCTGTCAGCAGCTTAGGCCTTGAAGACCTCTCCATGCCCCAAATGTAGGTCCCTATCAGATACTGTCCTGGGCGTTAGGTGTGCCCTTCCACAGGCAAGGTGATGTCAACCGTCTGCTTGAGGTCCAAGTACACAACTGTTAATTTAGTCACAAAGCAAACTGTTACAAGCCACAAAGCCAAACTTCCTAAATGTCCCTAAGATGCCAGCATACCCTTCACCTAGTGGTGCCTTGAACTCTGCCTTGACCTTTGAAAGGGAATCTGATAGCCAGTAAATAAGACTCCAGAATCAGAGCAACATGAGCAGAGATGACCAAAATGGGCAGTGGGAGGGGGTACTGAAGGTCAAGGACAGCCCAAGGCCCTGAAGGGCAGCCAATAGTCTAAGCCATGGCTGGCTGGCTATGTAAGCACTTAACCAGTTCTGAGACAGAACTTTTTAAAGAAACTCAGTTCTTATGCTTCAGGGTGTTTTGTCAAAGGTGATTTCTTGCCTTTGGTTATGAGGAGGGAAAGAGTTACCTAGACATGAGTAAGGTGAACAGACCAGAAAAAGTTAGACTAGCTCTGGGCTCCATTGCCTCCTGCTCTTCTTCAATATTCCTGGACAGGATTCAACCAAAATTCTCAGCAGAAAACTATGCATAACTTCCTCCGTATGAAACTAAATAGAATTAACTCTTGTCTTGTAAGAAAAATTACTCCTTGTAAAAAAAAAAACAAGCATAGCAAATAAAGCTCAAGAAGACTCCCTTGACTAACCACTCACCACAGTGGCCTGGGGGGAGCCACAGGTACCAGTTTGCTACATATCCTCTTGACTTTGTTCCTATAATTTTGTGCATGTCCATACAGACATGTTTTAAGAGGCATTGTACTGTGACCACAACTCGGCATGATTCCCACATTAGCGTGTACCTTCTGCTGCACCGAGCTCAAATGATGAGGGCCAGAATGGAGCCATTTCCCCACAGGCAGTTTTTTTTTTTTTTAACATTACATCCCATGCTCCAGGTACTTGTCAATCAGGGCCTATCTGATGGCACATCTTTGTAAATGCCTCTTTATAGGAAATAAATATCTTTGTAAACATGGATTAATATTTCTCTAGGTAGCTATAGAAAAATCAAATTATTGGCCCTGTTCATTTAAATTGTGATGGATATTGCCAACCTGTCTTCTATAGTGGCTGCACCAATTTCCACAGACAGATACCAACAGAATTAAGACAGGTAATAGTATGAAAAAATATATATATACAGTAGACTCTCAGTCAACTGGTACCTATGGGGATTGGCAGATGCTAGATAAAAATGTAAGTTGAAGGGAGAGCTGGTATGGCTCAGCGGGTTAAGCGCTCGCTTTGAAGCCCCGGGGACCAAGGATCGAGTCCTGGCCCTGGCCCAGGCGGACCCACATGCTGAACTGGGGAGTGCCCCCAGTTTGGTTCTTGCCGGGGCCTATGTGGGAGGCTCCCAGCCCAGTTCCTGCCCTGAGCAGCCCTGTGCCCACCTGTGGAGTGAAACTATATGGAAAACTAATGTCAGCTATGGGAACTGCTCTGGGCCCTCCCCCTTCTCTCTGTCTCTGTTTCTCTCTGTCAGAAATCAATAAAATAATTCTTACAAAAAAAAAAAAATGTAAGTTGATTCTCTGTTAACTGGAACTCAGGCAACTGGCAAAATTTGAGAGTGCTGGTTGCTTGAGTTCTCGTTAAAGGATAGTCTATTGTACATATAAAAAAAACCCACAGGATCGATATCCATAATATGTAAACAATTCCCATGAATCAATTTTAAAAAATTTAATGGACAAAAGGTATTAACAGAAGTTCACAGAAGATAGGTGTTGAACCCCACTAGTAATCAGCAATGTAAAATGAAACAAAGCAGTAACACTTTTAAATCTACCATGTTAAAATTAAATTATGGCATAAAAACAAGTGTTGATCAGGTTGAGAAAGTGGGTGCTCTAATACACTGCTTACCACTAGTGTACCAGGCACCCTCACCAGTGCTCTCCAGAGATTCACCCTTTTAATTCCCCCAAATGACTTTGAGGCAGTCCCTATTATAATCATTCTCATCTTAACAGAAGAAATGGGGACAGATGGGCAAAGTGACTTTTACCAAGGTTACTCAGCTAGAAAGCAGCTTTTAATTTGTCGTATGTTCCACTGCTGCTTCCAATACTTACAGTTTTGTTTTTCAATTTAGGGCTTTACTCAGAATTTAACTGTGAGCATGGGACGAGGTAAGGATATAACTTTATTTTTCCAAACGGATAGGTGTTTCCATGTGGGCTCATTTAGAATAGGATCATCTGTCTAGGCTTCAGTACTTGCAGCCCCACCAAGACTACTCCCTCACTCCCAGTGGCCAAAATGGCTCTTTGGGCCTCAGTTTCCCACCCTGCAACATGGATGCTGACTAAGGCAGGGGCCTAAAGACCTAGTCTGTGTACCCTTGCATGGCAGCCTGAAACAGAAGGGTGGGTGATTCAACTGGCCAGCAGGTCCCGCAGGTCACTGTTGTAGGGAAGCAGGTCACATGCTAGCCGTGACTTCCGGTCCCGGACAGCCTTTAGGGCTGGGCTGTGTTGCAACAGGAGGGAGCAGATGTCCAAGTGACCCTTCTCAGCAGCCTGTGGGGAGAAAGGCCTGAATCAAAAGCCACACCCTTACTGGGACCTACTCTTTCTTGCTCCACTTCTGCATATCTCTTGGTCCTATAAAAGGTCTTGTGGAAATGGAGACACTGGCTGTGTGGTAGGATCTCCTAATTCCTACCAAATCCCAATGATTGGTGGAGTACTCTAGTGCCACTCTGGCAGTTGGCTTGAGTTTTTCTTTCTTGTGTTCTTCACTCAGTGGCTATTCTTCTTTGTCCAGGCTGTACATTAAAGACAAGTATAGATCCATGGGTCTCTAAGCATCTTTTACAAACATTCAGAGCATCTACAGTGTGCAAGCACCATGAGACATCAGACATGGCACCTGACCTCTAGGAACTTTCAGATGAGCAGAGAAAAACAGGTCCAGATTCCCAGTTTTCTTCTCAGAGATAAATGTCCTCAATTCAAATGTTGATTTCTGAGCTACCTCCTCCAAAAACAGAGTTAAGTGATTTACACAATTATTTTATGTAACTTTTGCAGTAACCATCAGAGGTAGGAACGATCATTATTCCCACTTTACAAATGAAGAAACTTAACTGACTTGCCTAAGGCCACGAGCTAGTATGGCAGCCTGGGGATTCTAAAGGAGGTCAGTCTAACCTCAAAATCTGAACTCTTAACTCATACCGTATTTTCCAGCGTATAAGACAACCCCCTAATTTTACAGTTAAAACATAGGTTTAGGTCTATATTCGCTGTATAAGACTACCCCCCACTTCCGAGGCTGTAGTCTTATACAGCGAATATAGGCCTAAACCTATGTTTTAACTATAAAATTAGGGGGTCGTCTTATATGCCGGAAAATACGGTATTACACCACTGTATTTCCTACTCCTCCCAACAAACTGATAGTCTACAGGAGCTTTTGAGGGGTATTAAAATTAGAGAATGCTGGGATGGCTCAGTGGGTTAAGTGCTCATTTTGCAGCCCCAGGGTCTGAGGATCGAGTCCAGCCCCAGCCCACGCGTGGACCCATATGCTGAACTGCAGTGTGGTCCCAGTTTGGTTCTTGCTGGGGCAAGCTTCCCATGTGGGAGGCTCTCGGTTCAGCCCCTAGCTCGTGGGGGTGTGCCTCCCATGCAGGAGTACCCAGCCTGGTTCCTGCCCTGTGTGCCCCGCCCCCCCAACCTGTGTGGAATGAAACTATGTTGAAAACTGAAGATGTACAACTATGGAGACTGCTCTCAATTCTGTTGCCTCAATCCAGGAAGTGGTATGTAGTGAGCAGTTGTGAAATGCATTCCAAGTAATTTTTTTTTTTTTTTTTGCAAAATACAAAAGTATCAATGTTTGTAGTTTGTTTTAAAAAAGAGAGTGGGGTCCAAGATGGCGGTAGAGAAGGATGATGATGAACTCGCCCCTCAGATGAACACACAGAAATATATATCCATAAAGAGAACAATTCCTCCTGAGAGACAACTGAGAGCAACAGAACAGCTTCTGTACAACCAACAGAGAGAAACTGTATAGAGAAGGTTGGGGAACTGCAGGAGCCTCTGGGATCTGTTGGAATTCTCTGGGATTGGAGGGGCTGGGGAACGACATTGTTTACATCCCTCCCCACCTCCATCATATCCACAGGGTGGGCAAGAGCTCTATCCAGGTGCTCTGGCCTACCTGCAAGGTCACCACAGCACATTCCTGGCCACACAGCCTAAAGCCCATTTGTCTTTGAACAACAGGAGCAAGCTGGATCAACAGGGCATCACAGCCTGCACCTGGCCACCCCACCTGGTGCTGTCTCCAACCTGGCCAGCCAGCTCCCTGGGCACCGTAAGCTCCTGCCTGGCTCCAACAAGCCTGCCCAACCCCCCCAACACATACTACCTATACAGAGCCCACTTCTACACAGGGCCCATTCATGAAGACTGAAAGTGAAGGGATGGAAACAGATGTTTCATGCAAATGGAATAAAAATAAAACAAGGGTAGCAACACTCATATCAGACAAAATAAACTTTAAAACAAAGAATGTAAAAAGAGACAAAGAAGAACATCACATCATGATAAAGGGGCCAATCCACGAAAAGGATATGTAACAATCATAAATATTTACATACCCAACAAAGAAGCCCCTAAATATATAAAGCAATTTTAATGGACATAAAGGAAGAAATCTACAGTAATACAATAATAGTGGGGCCTTAATATCCCTCTCACATCAGTGGATAGATCATCCTGACAGAAAATTAATAAGGAAATAATGACCTTAAATGGCACATGATAGCAAATCGATTAAAGACATTTGTAAAACATTTCATCCAAAAACTGCAGAAAAAAATTTTTTTTTTTCAAGCACACATGAAACACTGCCCAGGGCAGACCACATATGAGGCCACAAAGTAAGTCTCAATAATTCATTAAGATTAGGGATGCTGGGATAGCTCAGCAGGTCGAGTGCTTGTCTTGCAACTGTGAGGTCTGGGGATTGAATCCATCCCTGGCCCATACAAACCCATATGCTAAACTGCAGCACAACTGGTAACCGTCAATATGCCAAGAGAAGGTTCCTGCCTCCCATGCAGGAGACCCATGGTTCAGTTCCCACCCCGTGAAGCACCATATCTATCTGTATGGAATGAAACTGTCATCAAATAATGATGTACAATATGAAGACTGCTCTGGGCCCTTCCCCCTTCTCTTTCTCTGTCTCACATTCTCCCAAAATAAAATAAAATAAACCTTAAAAAAGAAATAAATTCAAGAAGATTAAAATCATATCAAGAATGTTAACCAACAACAATGGCATGAAACTAGAAATCAGCTACATAGTGAAAACTGGAAAACACACAAATATATGCAGACTAAACAATATGTTATTAAACAACCAAAAGATCAAAAAAGATATCAAACATGAAACCAAAATCTACCTTGAGACAAATGAAAATGGAAACACAAATTTCCAAGATCAGAATGGAAATAAGCAGAATAGAAATTTAAAAACAATATAAAACATCAACGAAACTAAGAGCTGGTTCTTTGAAAAGATAAACAAAACTGACAAACCTTTAGTTAAACTCACAAGAGAAAAAGCACAAATAAGTTACACCATAAGTAATTTAAAAGATAAGTTACAACCAATACCACAGAAATAAATTACAAAGAATCATTAAAGAATACTATGAAAACAATTATATGCCTACTAACTGGACAACCTAGAAGAAATGAATAAATTTCTAGAACCATACAACCTTCCAAAGCTGAAAAAGAAACAGAAAATCCGAACAGACTGATTACTAGTAATAAGATTGAATCAGTAATTAAAAAACCCAACAAACAAGTGTCGGAGCAAACATTTAAAGAAGAATTAACTCATTCAACAAAGCCAGCATTACACTGATAATCCAAATCAGACAAATATATTAAAAAAGAATAAAAGGAATTACAGGACAATACTGATGAACATTATAAGCCATAATAATTCTTAACAAAATATTAACAAACCATTGAAACCCCAGAAATAAACCTACAAATATATGAACAGATAATTTTTGACAAAGGAGCAAAAAATATACAATGGAGAAAAGAATGCCTCTTCAATAAATGGTGCTGGGAAAATTGGAAAACTACATGCAAAAGAATGAATCTGGACTGTGAACTGTCACCATATACCAAAATTAACTCAAAGTGGATTAAAGACCTCCACAGTAAGACTGGAAACAATCAAGTGCATAGAAGAAAGCATCTGTACTAAACATATAGGCCTTGGGCTCAGAGAGTACTTTATGAACTTGACCCTAAAGGCAAGGGAAGTAAAAGCAAAAATAAATGAATGGGACTATATCAAATTAAAAAGCTTCTACAAAGCAAAGGAAACCATCAGCAAAGTAAAAAGGAAACCAACCGAATGGGAGAAAATATTTGCAAACAATGCCTCTGATAAGGGTCTAATATCTAAAATATAAACTCATACAACTCAACAACAAAACAAATGATCCAATTAGGGGGAAGCTGGGATGGCTCAACGGGTTAAGCGCTCGCTTTGCAGCTCTGGGGCCTGAGGATTGAATCCTGGCTCCGACCCAGGTGGACCCATACACTGAACTGGGTGTACCCCCAGTTAGATTCTTGCTGGGGGCGATATGGGAGGCTCCTGGCCCAGTTCCTGACCTACGCAGCCCCGTGCCCACCTGTGGAGTGAAACTATATGGAAAACTAATGCTGTCAGCTATGGAGACTGCTCTGGGCCCTCCTCCTTCTCTATGTCTCTGTCTGTCTGTCTGTCAAAAAATAACAAAAATAAATCTTAAAAAAACAAAACAAAACAAATGATCCAATTAAAAAATGTGAAAAGACCTAAACAGACACTTCTCCCATGAAGGCATACAAAAAGCCAACAAGTACATGAAAAAATGCTCATTATCACTAGCAATTAGGGAAATGCAAATCAAAACCACAATGAGATACCAACTCACACCTGTTAGAATGGCTATAATCAACAAGACAAGAGATAACAAGTGCTAGAGAGGCTGTGGAGGAAAGGGAACCCTCATAAACTGCTAGAAGGAATGTAAATTGGTACAACCACTATGGAAGGCAGTATGGAGATTCCTCAAAAAACTAGGAATGGAATTACCATATGACCCAGCAACCCCTCTCCTGGTTATCTACCCAAAAAACCTGAAAACTTTAATCCACAAAGATATATGTACCCCAATGTTCATCGCAGCACTGTTCATGGTGGCCAAGTCGTGGAAACAACCAAAGTGTCCTTTGATAGATTACTGGATAAAGAAGTTGTGATACATTTACACAGTGGAATACTAATCAGTGATAAGAATAAATGAAATAAAGCCATTTGTGACAACATGGATGGACCTTGAAAACATCTTATTAAGCAAAATAAGTCAGACTGAAAGAATCAAGAAACATGACCTCACTCATAGGTGGAATATAAAACTGAAAGTAACAAAGAAACAAAAACTCACAAACACAGTCAATAGTTTAGTGGTTACCTGAGGGTAAGGGGGGAGGAGGGTGGGAGAAATGGGGTAGGGGAGAGTAGGGCGGGGGCATCAAATGTAGGGTGATGGAAAGAGAGCTGATTCTGGGTGGTGAGCACATAATGCAACGCACAGACAATGTAACGTAGAATTGTACTCCTGGAAACAATGTAATTGTTATCAACCAATGTCACCCCAATAAATTTAACAATAAAAAAAAATATTAGCAAATTGAATTCAACAATATTTTAAAAGAAATTGTACACCATGACCAAGTGGGGTTTATTCCATGGGATCTGTAGATCAATCAACATGATATATTTTATCAACAAAAATGAAGGACAAAAACCATATGATCATTTCAATAGGTACAGAAAAAGCATCTGATAAAATTCAACATTATTGATAAAAACTCTCAACAAAGTGGGCACAGAGGAAACATACCTCAACATAAAGGTTATATGACAAATGCATAGCTAGTAGTAAAACTCAATGGAGAAAAGCTAAAAGGTTCTCCTCTAAGATCAGAAACAAGACAAGGATGCCCACTCTCACCACTTCTACTCAATGTATTATTGGAAGTCCTAGCTACATCAATCAGACAAGAAAAGGGGAAAAAGGGTAAGCTGGATGGGAAAAAGGGGAAGCTGAGATGGCTCAGCAGGTTGGGCACTCACTTTGCGGCCCTAGGATCAGAGGATTGAGTCCTGGCCCTGGCCTGTGAAGACCCACGTGCTGAACTGAGGTGTGTTTAACTATTTGGGAGGCCCCCAGTTTGGCCCCCGGCTCAAGGGGGTGTGCCTCCCACGCAGGAGGCCCCTGGCCCAGCTCCTGCCCTGCACAGCCCCCCAACCACCTGTGTGGAATAAAACCATGTCTAAAACTGATGATGTACAACTATGGAGATTGTTCAGGGCCAGGGTACAGTCTCTGTCAAAAACAATAAAATAAATCTTAAAAAAAAAAAAGTGTGTGGGGGCGGGGAGGAAATAAAAGGCATCCAAATTGAAAAGGAAAAAGTAAAACTCACTATTTGCAGATGACATGATGCTAGATATAGAAAACCCTAAAGACTTCACCAAAGAACTATTAGAAGTAATAAATGAATTCAGTAACTTTGCAGGATATAGAATCAATATCAGAAATCTATTGCATTTCTATAAGGACAATAATGAGTGATCAAGAGAAACTGAGAAAATAATCCCATTTACAGGTTCATCAAAAAGCATAAAATACCTAGGCATAAATTTAACCAAAGAAGTGAAAAACCAGTACTCTGAAAACTGTAAGACACTGAAGAAAGAAACTAAAGAAGAAACAAGTAAATGGAAGAATATACCTTGATCACGTAATGGAAAGACTAATATTGCTAAAATGTCCTTACTATCTAAAGCAATATATAGATTCAATGCAATCTGTATTAAAATACCCATTGCATTTTTCACAGAATTTAGAAGAACTAATCTTAAAATTTATATAGAACCTAAAAGACCACAAACAGCCAAAGAACTCTTGAGAAAGAACAAAATGGGAAGTACATTGCTCCATGATTCCAAACTATACAAGGGTGTAATTATCAAAACAGACACATAAGGGGGAGCCGGGATGGCTCAGTGGGGTAAGCACTCACCTTGCAGCCCTGGGGTCTGAGTATCAAGTCCCCGGGCCCGTGAGGACCCATTTGCTGAACTGGGACGTGTCTCCCATGCAGGATGCCCCAGTTCAGCCCCCAGCTCATGGGGGCGTGTCCCCCATGTGGGAAGCCCCAGGCCTAGTCCTCCCTCTCCTCCCGTCCCCCAGCCCCCCAGCCCACCTGTGTGGAACAAAACTGTGTTGAAAACTGATGACATTACAACTATGGAGACTGCTCTGGGCCCTCCCCCTTCTATCTCTCTTTCTCTCTGTCAGAAACGATAAAATAAATCTTAAAAAGAAAAAAAACCAGACACATAGATCTATGAAATAGAAAAAAGAGCCCCCAAATAAACCCACTTCTATATAGTCAATTAATCTACTACAAAGGAAGCAAGAACATACAATGGGGCAAAAGTCTCTTGAATAAATGAACAGATACATGCAAAAAATAAAATCAGACAGTAAACTACTTTCTTACATCACACGAGGTCTGACAGTTTTCACAAACTTGCCACCATACACTTACATTGGCTGCACTGTACAAGCAACTCGGTAAGGTTTCATAACCTTGGTATATCAGTGTCTCACAGCTGTGTTCATGTCGACGTGTGGCAGTGTCTTGCTGAGTGGCATTCATTACTGTGTGTTTTTGTGTGATGTCTTGAGAATGTCGGAGCTTGAACTAGAGCAACAAACATTAAATTTCTTATTAAACTTGGCAAGAGTGGAAGTGAAATCAGAGACATATTAATCCAAGTTAATTGGGATAATGCTATGAAGAAAATGGCAGTGTACAAGTGGATTAAATGTTTTTCTGAAGGGAGAAAAAGCATCACTGATGAATAGAGGTCAGAGTGGCCAGTAATGAGAACTGACAAAAACATTGTAAAAATTCATTGAATTGCATATATCGATAGAGGAAAATTTTAACTGAAAATATTGGCATGAGAAAGCTGTGTGCAAAAATGGTCTCAAAGGAGCTCACCAATGAACAAAAGCAAAGGAGAGTCAAAGATTGCCAAGACCTTTTGGAGAGGCAAGACGATGTTTTGGGCTGTTATCACTGGTGATGAAACATGGGTGTACCAATACAACCCTGAAACAAAGCGTTGAAGTGCTCAATGGAAGTCAGTCAATTCTCCATAACCAAAAAAGTTCCATCAGTCCAAATCAAGAGTCAAAATGATGTTGCCAGCCTTTTTTGATATCAGAAGGATTATTCACTATGAGTTTGTACAAACTGGATAGTCAACTAAGTTTACTATTTGGAAGTGCTAAAAAGCCTGCATGAAAAAGTTCGATGAAAATGACCTGAACTTTTCACCAACTCATGGTTCTTGCCTTACGGCACTGTCTGTAAGGGAGTTTTTAGCCAGTAAATAAAAAACTGCATTGGAACATCCTCCCTACTCACCTGATCTGGCCCCCAGTGACTTTTTTCTGTACCTGAAAATAAAGGAAATATTGAAAGGAAGACATTTTGATGACATTCAGGACATCAAGGGTAATATGACAACGGCTCTGATGGCCATTCCAGAAAAAGAGTTCCAAAATTGCTCTCAGGGGTGGATTAGGTGCTGGTATCAGTGCATAGCTTCCCAAGGGGGATACTTCAAAGGCGACTATAGTGATCAACGAGGTATGTAGCACTTTTTCTAGGATGAGTTCATGAACTTAACTGTCAGGCCTCATAAGTAAAAGTAAATTCAAAATGGATTAAAGACTAAAATGTAAGACCTGAAACCATAACATTTCTAGAAGAAAACACAGACAGTAAACACTTTGGCATTGGTCTAAGCAGTATCCTTTTGGATATGTCTCCTTGGGCAAGGGCAACAAAAGCAAAAATAAACAAATGGAACTACATCAAACTAAAAAGTTTTTGCACTGTGGAGGAAAACATCAATAAAACAAAAAGACAACCTACTGAAAGGAGAAGATATTCACAAATGATATAGCCAAGAAGGGGTTAGTATCCAAAATCTGTAAGGAACTCATATAACTTAACATCAATAAAGCAAACAAACCAAGTAAAAAATGGGCAGAGGACTTGAATAGATATTCCTCTAGACATGCAGATAGCCAAAAGACATGAAAAGATGTTCAATATGACTAATTACCAGGGAAATGCAAATCAAAACCAAAATGAGGTATCACCTCACAACTCTCAAAATAGCTATTGTCAAAAAAATCAACAAAAACAAATGTTGGTGGGGCTGTGGAGAAAAGGGAACCCCCGTGCACTATTTTTTTTTTTTTTTTTTTTTTTTCTTTTCACATTTATAGAGAGAAATTATCTTTTTGTCTTCAGTGCATAGTTATTTCTATTTTACTTTTTGACAGATAGAGAGAGAGACAGAGACAGAGACAGCCAGAGAACCAAACTGTGGGAACTCCCCAGTTCAGCATGTGGGTCCTGCCTGGGCCGGAGCCGGGACTCGATCCTCGGTCCTCATGGCCTCAAAGCG
>PVKE010005162.1:0-60441 GCA_004027555.1 Craseonycteris thonglongyai
GTTCAGTTCTTGCCGGGACCTATGTGGGAGGCTCCCGGCCCAGTTCCTGCCCTGCGCAGCCCTGTGCCCGCCTGTGGAGTGAAACTATATGGAAAACTAATGTCAACTATGGAGACTGCTCTGGGCCCTCCCCCTTCTCTCTGTCTCTCTCTGTCTCTGTTTCTCTCTGTCAAAAATCAATAAAATAAATCTTTAAAAAAAAGAACTTCAAAGTGATCCTTAATCTTCGCAAATTGCTAGGAATTGGATATTATAACGTCAAAATTACATTTTTTTAATTTCAGGCTACGTGTATTTGGTTCAAACTCATGGATATCATATAGCACCAGCAGTTAACATTTGTTGATTTCTTCCTATGCCCTAGACACTGTAATAAGTATTTCACATGTATTATATCTCTGAATCCTTGCAATATATACAGGGTACCAAGAAAGTCTATATACATTTAAGAAAGATTCAATATATAACAATAACAAAACACGAATACAAGTCACATCTGACTTCTGCAACTACAAGAGGAGTTCAAAGTGGTTACCACCAGTGTCAAGACACTTCTGATTATGGTGAACCACTACTTGACTGAATATTTGACTGAATATTGACTGAAGTGTTCTACTGTGTACACTTTTTGTGCACTCCTGGTATTTGTAAAGAAAAAACTATCACAGATGAGAATATTGAGGCTTAGAAATATCAAGCATATTAAAATCAAATCATATAGCTACTAGTTTGAGAAAATGGTTTTCAAACTAAAGTCTTTCTGACAACAGAGTTTCTAGTATTTTTCTTTTTTTCTTCTTTTAAAATTTCAGGTGTCAATCTAAAAGTTATTTAGAATATTTTAGATTTAAACTTTCTTGGATACTTTCTTCCCTTGGACGTATTTAGCTTTTGAAATCTGCTATGCTATTTCTCATGTATTTTAGTTTGCTGAATGTTTTTTTTGGGGGGGGGCGGTTTATGTTTTTGTTTTTTAAGATTTATTTTATTGTTTTTGACAGACAAAGAGAAGGGAGTTGGCCCAGAGCAGTCTCCATAGTTGTACAGCAGTCTTCCACAGTTGTACATCATCAGTTTTTGAACCAGGCCAGGTGCCTCTTCCATGGGTGGCATACCCCCTTGAGCCAGGGGCCAAACCAAAGCACATCCCAGCTCAGCATATGGGTCCCCATGGGCCAGGGCCGGGATTTGATTCTTGGTCCCTGGGGAGGCAAAGTGAGCACTTAACCCACTGAACCATCCCAGCTTCCCCTGAATGGTGTTTAATAGGGTGGTTTTATGACTAGGGAACTTGCTATTCTTTTAACATAAATCTCCATGTGACTCTGCCTGAGGTAATTTGCCTGAAGACCGTTTTCTGGTCCTAAGAGCACCTCTCTTTAACTAAAAGAAAGGGCTTCTGCAGATTTCAAATACTATATTTGTTTAAAGTTGAACCAGGTAATTTTTTTTTTTTTATGTCATACTGAAAAAGGCAAAGCCAATAAAATTAGAGAAATGTTTAAGGAAAGAATAACGTAGGATTTTAAGGCCAGTAAAAATATTTGTAATCCATACATGTTACTTATTGCTACCAGTAGTTTTATACTTTGATCACTATAAAAACAGATTATTTTTTGTGAGTAATCTTCATATATTAGATTTATATAAATATATGATATATTATATACAAAAAATTAGATGAATAATCTCTAAGAAATAATGCCATCTATAATAACAACAGACTATCTTGCAAATATATTAAATAGAAAAAGCAACAGATCTTCAAAAAAGAAAAAAGAAAGATTATGGCCATAACATTCAGATCTTTGTATGAACTAGGTACTCACAGAGTACAGGTAATTATTGTAAAATAAAATGATAGAAATGAAATAAATTTGAGTGTGTATATCTCAATAGTGTTTGATTTACAGTAGACATTTTAAAGGAGAAAAATACATATTGGAGTCTTTTCCTTAAAGAATAATGTATTTTGGTGTGACTCTTTTCTTTCTTTTTTCTTCTTTCTTCTTAATCTGTTCTTTTGCTTCTCTTCTTCCTTCCTCCTATCCCCTCCCTCCCTCCCTTTCTTTCTTCCTACCTCCCTCCCTTTCTCTATTTTAAAATTTAACTTAATATTGATTTGTTAGAACCTGGAGCACTATGCTAACATAGTGATGCTAATTCTAAGCAATGTTTTTATTTTCAGTTTAATGTCATTATATCTGCTTTTTTGCAAACAGCTTCTTGGGACACAATGTGTTTTAGGCCCCATTCAAAGGTTATTTTGTCCTGATTTAACATTTCAAAAGTTTGAAGACTGGAATGCACAAGGCAGTTTGTTTTGGAGTGACAACTTTGAGTCTATTTTAAGGTGACTGTGTGTGTGTGAGTTTTGTTTTTAAATATTTATGATTTGTTAAAATAAGTCATTTGTAAACTTTGGTACTAAATACATTGTTGAAATAGGTTATTCATGACATGCCCAGAGACTGGGTGTGACTGATACTTGTGGAGGAATTTGCGGTTTTCGGGAACATCTGCACTGTGAGTTCAGAAAAAAAATGTCCTTCTTTCTAAATTCTTCTGGCTGAAATAATAAATTAACATTAGGCAGATTAACAGGAGAAACTAAATTTATTCTGTATGTACATACATGGTTCATCGAATATGAGACCTGAGAACAGATCTGGCAGGCAGATATTGCATCTTGAGCTGAGGAGAAGGAGGGATAGTGCGGTTTGGGACTTCAGAGGGCAGGAAGGCAATTCAAATGGAGCTAGAAACGTGTTTAGTAAATAAATATTTCTGGGCTACCTTTAACAATGAGACAGAGAGAGGACTTTGATCCAGGAGGACGAGTTAGGTTTCTCCATATCTACCTCACACAAGTTCATATTAAACTGTAGACATCTCCCTTCTTGGAACAGGTCTTACATCTAAATTCTTTTAGGCAGTTTGGGAGGAGTTGGGGGTGGGGGTGGAGGGAAATCAAAGTTTCTTCCTGAATGTTCGCTTCTTGAAAATAGTTTAAAATGATCAGGATACCAAAACACATATTTTAGAGTGGCAAACTCTCTTCCCCTAGGCACAGAAGCTTAGGTTCCCTCCCCCATGGGCCATTGTCCCAGAAGTAAAAGCCAGGAATGTGATGAGATCTGGTTAAATTGGTCATTTTTAAAGTAAGATTCTCTCCCTACAGTATCATATATAGCTAACGTTTATTGAGCACAGATGCTATTTTAAGTAATTTACATACATTGTTTCATTCAGCCCTCTCAACTATAGGAAATAGACATCATTCTCCCCCATTTTATAACTTGCCTGAAGCTACAACCAAGACACTGATGAAGCATTTGATGCCAGACTCAGGGCTAAAAAGAGAACTCTAGAAAGATACTCAATTTATACACAACAAACAAAGAGAAAAAAATTCATCTAAGTTTAAACTTTCAAAAGGATTAACTAAATGTCAATAAAGAAACTCAAACTTGAAGCCCTGATATTAGACTAAAACTTTAAGGGTTCAAGGGGTTGATTATTCATGCTCCTAAAACATGGTTTCTAGACTCTTGTGGCACCTGGCACCACCTCTAATCCGAGCAGACAATGAGAAATGAATCAGAACAATTAAATCCTAGCCATCCTGTGAAATGCTCAGGATGTACACAGGAAGAAGAGGCATTCAAGTCAGGGCATGTCTCGGGGGAGCAAAAAAAAGTAAGAAGCAGCTTCCATATAAAAATGTTGTTTTAAGGATTAGTAATTCAAATTAATAGCATTATACATATTTTAATAAACTTTATTCCAATTTAACTTTATACAGATGAACTAGACATTCTTCAGCCTGTGTTATATACAAAATCTTATTAAATATGATTCTGAGAACTTTATATCTGTTTTGTTACCCTTCTGAGTCCTCCCTTTCGAAGTAAACAGATTGCAATGAAAATAAGGACTTGATTCGAAGTACAAGGACAATATTCAAATTAGTGCAAGTTTTCCACTCCATTTTTAACTCATGGTACTAGTGTATTGTTGTTTTATAGGCATATGTTCTTAAAATGATTTTCTGGGCCCTTTAGTTATGTTTAAGATGTGAGTTATTACATACTCAGAGTCAAACACAATTATTCACAATTATGAAATATAATGGTTTTCATTTTTACTATTATAAAATGTAGCTCAACTATTAGATTTAAAAAGTATAATATAGAAGAAATAACATTGGACTGGAAACCAGAGTACTTATGTATTCTTCTAATCTGTCATTTACTAGTGTTGAGAGGGAGAATTCCCTCCTCTACTCCTTTTTAGTCATTACATCTGGACTAATAATAAAATAATAATATTAACCCAAGACTAGATTAATAGGAGAGAAAGAATTTAATATGTGTACATGGAAAGTCACTATATGATTCTCACTCAGATCATAAATGTGGCTCAAAGAAATGATCAAACCGAGCACCTTTTAATACTTTTTAGACAAAGAAACAATAACCTTGTGAAAAATTGACAGGACAAAGTGAAGAAATGTTAGTGTTCATTAGAAAAAATATATAAGCAAGTTCGGGTATTCATTAATGAGGAATTGTAACAAGGCAGTCAATTAGAATAGAGGCAACAAGTCTTGTTTATATTGACTTCAGCTCTGAGTTATTTAACTTTAGCAGTAAGGGGTGTCTTTCAAGTGTAAATAGGACAACTTTCATATGGGGGATTTTTTTCCTGCATTTGAAAAGACAAGAGGGGTTAAGATGACCTTCTGTCACTGGTTGCTTGTCAAGTAACTCAATTAAAAATAATCCAGATGCAATTGTGGGATAGTTTGAGGTGGCTTGTTTTGGGTCCTTGGCAGCAGCATTGTGACTTTTAAATTATTCAAATCTTTCTTGATCTATTTTCTTACATACAAAATGATGAAGTTGGATAAGTTGAATACATAAAAGTCTTCAGAATGGCTCTCAATATGCTATTTATTCAAACCTTAATCAGAATAGCTATTAGTGAACCGGTAAAGCAGACACACATTCATTAGCATTTTAAATTACTAAACTTCATTTTTGTCATAAGATCGCAAAAATAATCATACACTGCATGTAAAAGTACTTTATAATAAAGGCATACAACTTGAAGGTACTATAAGTTTTGACAAAGAGGCGTTAGCAGTAAGAACTGTAATTTTTTCTTTAACCTAATTTTGGAAAGATATACTAAATTGAAGACACATATTTTTAAAACATAGTTATTATAACAGTGTACACAATATTAGGCTTCTTACCTGTGTCTGCTGCTTCTTCTTTAAAATAGGACCATGTTTTATTCCTGTTGTTGAAATAATCATATTAATGCACTTAAGAGTTTTAATTATATTGTTTGCCTTTTAATCTATAGATTAGTTGACTTCTGAATGAGTGTAGCAATCATATTAAATATTATTTTATTTGAAAAAAAAATATTCTACATAAAAATACCTTGAAAGTTTCCTATCATCTGAAAGGAGCTATAATAGGATGGTTTCCATAATGGATAACACCATGCCTAAGAAGTTTCTCAATTTATTGGTTTTTGATTTGACTCTGATTGAAATTATTCAAAGCAGGAACATGCTAATTTGGCTAACAGATGGCAGTCATTAGTTAAATATTAAGGTTGTGAACCAACTCCTCTCACACTCTGGACTTTCTAGAAAGAACTAGCAAAATTTCTAGATAATTTTTTTTTTTAATTATTGTACAAATCTGTGATAGAGTATAAACAACCTCAAGCTAATATCAAGACTTCAGAGAGGTAGTTTTGATGTATTGGTAGCTGACCCAGTAACAATCTGTGGGGACCTGGTTGCTCTGAAACTAGGAACGCCATTTATGTAGACATTGAAGTTCTCTCCAGCCTCAACAGTGACAGGACACAGAAAATCCCAGCACTTACCTTCTTTGTACCTACGGTCTTGTCAGAGCTCACTGACTAAATGACCTTTGGTGAAAGGGTTAAAACGATCATATATTACCCTCTGCAAGACTATATATTTCAATCCTACTATAGAGAATGGAATTTGTATTATAGCAAAATTCTTGGTAAGTCTACCATATTCTCTTACTAATGACTCTAGATACCTTAATTATTCTTATTGTTAATACAGCAAAATTTTTCCATCCTACTGCATATGCCAAGCTGAAGTAAATATATTATACTTATATTTTCATAAAAGTCCTTGATTATTATATTTGTATAAATTCCTTAAAAGTGGAATGATGGTATTAACGTGTATGTATTATATTTTTATAAATTCCTTAAAAATGGAATGATGGTATTAACGTGTATGTTATTAATGCAAATAAACTTGTGCTTATATCCTCCTCTGCCTCTCACTCTCTCTATCCTTAGGCTCCTCCGGGTGTTTGGGCTATCACTGTCTCAAACTTAATTTCTTTATATCCTCTGGCAAGCTTCAGTTTTCCTCGCCTTGCAGATTCCTTATAAGGTTCAGTACTGCTTGTCTATTTATATTACTTCACTTTCTGGCCTTCATGAGCCTTCTTTCCTTTATTTTTCCATTTTCTTCTCCCTTGAATGTTTTTTGTTTGTTTGTTTGTTTTCTCTAGATCTATCAGCAGTACCAGGGGTATTCATTAACAGTGGGAATTAATAGCTGATGCTGTCAATGGTATTTTCTTAGACAATATTCAAAATATTGCACTTTCACACACTTTTTGTTCCCAAATTCAATAGGTTAATTCTGTGTGTATGCATCAAAGCAAATGGAGACACAAACGGAAGTTTCTATCAAAGAAAGTAGAGGTTTATTTGTGGAAATGGCACCAAGCTCAGACACAGGTAGCTAGTGCACAAAGACCTGGCTTACTGATGATGTTCACGGCAAAATCACAAGACACTGTGGGTTAGGGGTTCAAGATATGTTGGAAGCTGATTGGTTGGGAAAGGAGAAAAGGGTAATGAATCATTTCTTCAGGTCTTGAGAAGAGTCCTGAGGTCTTATCCAGAGTTTCTGTGTCCAATCGTATGGGAAAGTATTCAGGGGGTCATTCCGCATTAGGGCTCAGGAACTGACAGAACTTAGGTCAAGATGTTACCTTTAGCCTGCCAGAGGTCCAGATCATGTGACCACTAGTAAGATCTGGGCTACTGTCTTCTGCTGAATTGGGGTTTGCTAATTATCCCAGGGAAAAGGCTAGGCCTCTGAGGGGTATACAGAAAGAGAGTAATATGGTTTCTAGAACTATGATTTAAAGCTAAATGTAATCAAAATCATCAAGATCCTTGGTTTTACTTTCATCCTTCCTCTCTCCCTCCCATGATTTTTTTTCCATCCTTTCTCTCTCCCTATTTTATGTCACTTATTTTCTTTCCTTTGTTCTGTCCTTCCTCACCCCTTTTCTTTCCTCCCTCCCTCCCTCCTTTCCTTCACCCCTTCCTTCCTTCCCTCCTTCCTTCCTTCATCTTGCTTTCTTTGTGTAAAAAATTTACCAAACACCAACCCAGTACCTACAGCTTTTCTAGGTACTGAGAATACAACAGTTAGAAAACAGATCAAAATCTCTACTATCCCCTTCTACTCCTGTTACTATAACTTGACATTAATCTTACTTTTCACAACAGAATTTGTGTATATATTTTTTCTTTCCTTAATTTTAGAATATTCTTCATTCAATTTTCCATCACTCAAACTTTTAAACTTCTTCATAAAATCAGTCTAGAGAGAAGATATTGAACATAGACACATATAAATAAAATATATGCAAAGTTATTAAATTGTGCATGTATTTTTGAAATTATGGTGATTTGAATTTTGAAAGTAAAACTCTGTTTTTATATTCTGTATATCTTAACTATGTTTTCTTTATTTCTGAGTTACAAATTTCATGTGCCTCAAAAACTAATGTTGCTGTAATTACAGATGTTAGTCACATTGTTATTATCTAAGATGTGAAATATGTTCAATAATAATTATCAGTGCCTATATATGTATTACATACTGACTATTAAGGTACTCAATGAAATACTAGTATAGATGCCTTAAATAAGGGGGTTACAAAAAGTAAGACGGTGAAGGGTATTGAAAAGCACATTAGATGTTAGGTTCAAGTTTTACCTGTTAACTGTGAGCTCATGCAGGTAACTTAAACTCTGAGTCACATTGTGTCCCTCTTTTTAAAATGGGTAAGGAGAAGCAGGGATGGCTCAGCAGGTTAAGCACTCACTTTGTAGCCCTGGGGACAGAGGATCAAAGCCTGGCCCTGGCCCGTGCGGATCCATATGCTGAACTGAGGTGTGCTTCCCATACGAGAGGCTCCCAGTTCAGTTCTCACCCCCGCTTTCGGCCCCTGGTTCGAGGGGACATGCCTCCCATATGGGGTGCCCTCAACCCAGTTCCAGCCTTGCACAGCCCCCACCCACCTGTGTGGAACAAAACCATGTTGAAAATTGATGACGTACAACTAAGGAGAGTGCTCTAGGCCCTCCCCCTTCTCTCTGTCTCTGTCAAAAATAAAATAAATCTTTAAAAAATAAAAAAAAATAAAATGGATAATCATTTTACTGTACTCCTTAGAAAGATCAAATGTTGTGGGATGTATGGATACACTTCAATTATAAAGAATTATACTTATGTTGAATGTTATTCACACAAAACCATACAAGAACTTTGCAGTAACAAAGCCCTAATTACACTGCCATAAAGTTCTGTACACAGAAAGTAGTCAATAAATATCTGCAAAAAATAAATGGCCTCTGAGGTGTACTAAATCTCCTTTCTCAAAGGAAGCCATGATAAATTATATAACGTGTGAAAAGGACTCTGTAAAGCAGAACGTTCCCAACTTCTCATTTTCACAGGATAATAATCTCTTTCAGAAATCTCATAGATTGAGAAATTAAATGTGTTGTTTACTTAAATTCTTTATGCTCCTTAAGTTACTAGACCTGTTTGAACAATAAATAGCTATCTTGAATATTTTATTTCACATTGAAATATATTGTCAGGAAGAAATGGTATAATCCAATTTGTCTTTTGTTTGTAATTACCTTTTTAAAGTATTAGGGATACCTGGTAACCGTAAATTTATACTAAAATAGGGCAGGTATAATACCTTATACTTGGTATTATAATCTTTGAAAACAAAAGACTTAATAACATGTTGAATTTCTGTGGCATTTTTATTTCAGTGGCTTTTCTTTAGTTCTGTGGGAAAAAAATAGTTCAGAAAAATATCATGTTTAACAGTGGTAAAGAAAACCCCCAAATATCTATATTGAAGGAAATGGAAGCAAGTAACAAGGAAATATCTAACTGCACTGTTTTAAAAAATCCTGTTATATTTATCAGGGAAAAGATCCTAAATCTTATAGATGAAGGAGATAAAAATGATTGATTCAATTTTAAATACGCTTCTAACACCAAATGAAACAGGCATTTTTGGAAATACGACACTCGTTGTTGCTATTGGCATTCCTGAGTGAATCTATTAACAAATGTTCCCCAGGCCTAGTGTTCTGCGGGGTACCTTCAAATTGCACTGACCCTGATCTCTCCTCTAACCCTTGGGAGATCTACTGCATAATATGCAGACAATTCTCATGTGGGTAACATTTTGGACTAGATTTTGCTCCAAATATAGGAAGGCAAGTGCGTGAAGGATGTAGTGAAAGTAGTTAAAAGTAAAAAGGAAGGCAACATGAATGGCCTCATTTGCCTTCGTTTTGGTTTCCCGGTGCATCTTCATCGTTCCCAGTGCAGTGCAGATTAGTAGAGTGGAAAGCTGGGTACTAATCTGTGTACCACTCAGCCTGTGTAGCCTACTGTTACCTGTCAGTGCCATAACGGTTCCATGTTGGTCTGTCTCTCTTTTCTTGCTGCTAAATTTTCGATGGATTCCCTAGAATTAAGGCTATCTTTTTCTAGCTCATAAAAAACAAACAAACAAACAAAAACCTCTGAACATTTCCTCTCTATATTGCTTATCTAGACCTGGACTAAATCACTTACAACATCATATTCAATTTCTGACTCCCTTTCTGGACCCAACATTTTGCTTGTTTGTTTTTCCTTGTTCCACTACCGTTTAATCCCCATTTCCAACCTCCCATCCTTTTCTTTTTCTGTTCTTTTTCCTAAATTAAAAAAATAATTTTCTATTACAGTTCAATATTATAATATTAAATATTCAATATTATAATAGTTTCAGGTGTGCAGTATACTTGGACTCATTTGTCAGTCTTTCATCACATGAGTCTTCCTTTTCTCGAGTTTTAAATTCATTTGTTAAATTTTTTATTTCTAGACAATTTCCTTGGATCTTTATCAAATTTTCATAATTATTCTGTTTAATCTCTTGTTTCTTCTTCATAGTTTCAGGTTTGCTTTAATTCCCTTAAATATGCTGTACAAAATAACTTTATATTGTACATCATATAATAACATTTCAAGTAATTGTGTTAATATTTCTGGCCTCTTGTTTTTGCTGGTTCTCAGTCATGAAGCCTTGTTTCCTAGTAAAAGGGAGCTACTTATTTACCTTAAAATTTTATTTGTGGGAAGCCTTTGAAGCTAAGCTAAAGTTTCTACAAAGAGGATTTTATAGTTTGATTTTGAACTGGAACTCCGTATCAAGGCTGACTGTGTTAAGAATTCTTGGGAAAGATTGGCAAGTTCAAACCAGCTATTTTTCTTGCTATAAACTTCTTTGTAAAGGAATTCATTTGTACAAATACAGACAAATGTAGGGAATCTAGCATTAAATGAATGTATTGTGGGATTGGGTGTCTTGGGTAAGTCTCCAGACTTTCCTACTCCCCCACTCCAAGCACATACTGTGTATTCTTCAAAGAAATGTCTCAAGTTTTGGTGGAAGCTTGTACATCAGAATTCCTATTTCTACTTTTTTAAAGAAGCCTGCTGATTTTTTACTACATTGCCAAATCAAAATGGGGGAGGGGGCAATTGTATATTTTCCCCTAAATTTTAACTATTTAGTTTGACATAAATGAAAGTATGCCTACACTTCTAAATTTATACAAAAGAGTCCTTCTACATAACTTGAGTTCTACCTTAGTTCTCTCATACAATAAAATAACTTGGCAATATTTTTCTACTAACACATATATTTTGAGGTCAATATCTAAGTTGTATTACATATCTAGTCTTTCCTTTAGCTTTGTTTAAACTCTTTATAGTGTATCATGAACCTTGTGATAGTGAGAAGATAAACTTATCAGTCTTTTTTTCTTATCACTTCTGGATTATCTTGCATAAAAGTACTTTCATCCTCTAAGATTATAATGCTACCTCAATGTTCTTCTAGTGGATTTATGGCCTTGTCCTATCTTCCTGTTTCTGACTCTTGTTTGACATGTTTTTTACCACTTACCACCAGAACTTATGCAAAGTTCAACTATGCAACACAGTATAACTCTAATTCTTGACCCTGGATTTGTCTTTGCATCTTCTAAAGAAATCTACTCTGCATTTTCTTTTCAGCAAAACAGCAATATACTTAAGGTATTTAAAATTTCAATAATGTGTCTCTTTCAAATTGTTGAGTTAAATATAATTTTAGAACAATACAACCAGGATATAACTATGTTACTCTTGGAACACAGATACATTAATATTCTCTTTTACATCTAAACAATACTTTTAAACCACCTAAGTATCACTGTTAAAGACCAAGTTTAAGTATTGTTTATTCATTTCCTTCCTCCACTAAGCAACCGCCTTCATAGGCTTTGCCCTTTCTCAATTTATCCATCTCCCTTATATTTATACAATAAGCATTGGTTTAACTGATCTATTTTCTGCAATAACCTGTGAACTCATTTTGAATTGGAATGATATCTTGTCTCTTTATACAGTGTGCATAGTATAGAATTGAGCACATACTAAATGGTAAAATTGCTTCTTGAAGGTATAAAATATGAAAGAATTTGGAGAGGGGTGAATGGACTGAATAGGTGGATGATTGGACACAAAATCTATAGTTCGAAATTTTATCCCACTTTTGAAATTCAAGTGTTCACGGCCAAGTTGATATCTCCACAAACTTGTTTAATCATTAACACACACTATGTAGGTCAAAAATTCTTCTGGTAACTATTCCTTCTTTAGTGTGTCATGATTTTGCTAGAGTTATCATACTCTGGTTGCTTAAACTATAAACTGAGAACTTAGCTCACTTCTCATCACTCCCAAGACACATTCTATGCTTTCTATTTATAAACCAATATTATATTTTCCTTGACACTCTCATTAAATCTTGCTTTCCTAATATTTATTTTTAAAGCCTGTTAAGGAAAAGCAGGGATGGCTCAGCAGGTTAAGTGCTCGCTTTGCAGCCCCAGGGACTGAGAATTGAATCCTGGCCCCAGTCCATGTGGACCCATATGTTGAAATGAGGTATATTTCCCATGCAGGAGGCCTCGGGTTTGGTTCTCACCCCCCACCCCTGTTACGTTAAAAGTAAAAGGCCAAAGTAGGAGGAAACAAACATTTATTGGAGATTAAAAAAAATGTAATCCAGGAGCATAAATTCAAGCAGAATAGAAAGAGGTTTTTATGAGAAAAGGGAAAAAATAATTACATGACTAGAAAAAGTACTGTCTGTTAATAAGCTAAGTTACTTTTTATGCTCAGTTTAAACATGTCAAAGTATTCAAGGAGCAAGACAGGCAAGGCCCTTCCTCTGGGATGGTGACTCCAACTCCATTTTGAAATGGTTCTAGTTATATCAATTTTCTCCTGCCTTAGCCATATCTTCCTCCTACAACTCAAATCCTATTTAGATGCTATAATTGTTTCATAAAAGAATAAATATGATCATATTCTGAACTTGATTGGAAATTTTGAGTGGATGTCTTTTGGGGGGATTAAAACTGAACCTAGAGTATAGCACTCAAGTTTCTCCTTAAAGTCCTATTTTTAACTAATATTTTCCTTTTCTGCACTATTATGTGTTAGCCTCCACTCTATACATACTGAACTGATAACTGTATACTTAAATGACCTACTTTCCATATAGCCATTCTTTTTCTCCTTTTCTTCCACTTACCGTCAGAACCCTCTTTCTTTTACGTTTTATTCTGGGTTCAGCTGAAATGCCCCCTCCAACCTGAATCTTTGTCTAATTTTCTTCATATTTGACAGTATCTTCTGGGGTCCTGAAACACTATTCCTCTGAATAAAATTTAGTATATTCCTTCTATTATTATGTGATGTATGTGTCTTAACCACATAGTAGCACGTACCCAACCTTGTCAGAAGATCACTAAAAAAATAGTTCCCTGAATTATTGTTCATCTTGTTTCATAAGTTATACCATATTATAATTTAATAGACACACTTAAATGAGTTCTTCATTATATTTTTTAAATTTTTAATCAAAAATATTATTTTTGTTTTACCATATTTAAAACAAACTCCTGGGATGCTTCAAACATTTTCTAAAAATTCTTTAAATATTTCATATCCTCTTCTGCACGAGTATCATGTACTACTGTGCCCAGTAAACACGGATGAAGTTATCTGCATGAAAGTATCACTCACTAACTCCAGAAATTAATTTTTAACTAGTCAATGTCTAAATTGCCACTTTACCTCTGTGCCCAGCAAACATTCAATCTCTGCAGAACAGCGTGTGAAGGAACTCTGCCATGGTGTCTGAGAAATGGATCTCAGCAATTCTGCTGCTGCAGCTTTGCTGCACTGGCTGTGGATCTTGTGGGAAGGTCCTGGTATGGCCCTGTGACATGAGCCATTGGCTCAACCTAAAGATTATTCTGGAGAAACTCACAGAAAAGGGTCACGAGGTGACTGTGTTGGTTTCTCCAAACTCTTTTATCATTGACTACACCAAGCCTTCTACACTGAACTTTGAAGTGGTCCCTGTGCCTCAAGACAGAGAGAATGCTGCTGATACACTAAATGGCTTTTTAGACTTAGCAACTAATGTCATGCCAACATTGTCACGCTGGCAGTCAGCAAGAAAACTGCAAGAATTTCTTCTTCAAATAACTGGAAATTTAAAAGTTCTGTGTGAGAGTGTAGTCTACAACCAGTCAATCATGAAGAAGCTCCAGAAAACCAACTATGACGTAATGATTATAGACCCCGTGATGCCCTGCGGAGAGCTGATTGCTGAGTTGCTGGAAGTCCCTTTTGTGTACACACTAAGGTTCTTCATGGGTGGCTCCCTGGAGAAATACTGTGGGCAACTTCCATCTCCACTTTCCTATGTGCCTGTGGCCATGGGGGGACTAACAGACAGAATGACCTTCCTGGAAAGGGTAAAAAACGTAATGCTTGCCATTTTCTTTGATTTCTGGCTCCAACAATATGACATTCAGCTTTGGGACCAGTTTTACAGTGAAGCATTAGGTAAGAGACTCTGCTTTTCATTCTAAAGTGGTTATTGAAAGAAACCTAGGATGCTTAAGAAATGTCTAGGAAAATGAAAGAATTGTATTTAAAAACTTTTATTTCCACATAAAACTCTATAAGTGATAGCAATAAACTTATGAATTTTAACAGAGAAGGGAAAGCAAAAATATATCTTGTTATGGTTAGTCTTTATTTTCTGTCATCTAACTATTTTGTAAGATAACTTGCTATTAAAAGATAGTTATCAAAATAAAACACAATATAAAACACACTAATAAATGTTAATCCAATGGAAAATACATTTTTTTGTCAGATGTAGGATATCACAAATAAGTATAGTATATTGAGGTTTCATAGTGAAGGAGGTTTGACTTCTTACTGGTAAAAGGAATGTAATGTTCATTATAAGAGTAAGATGTTCTTCTTGACTGATCCTGGTAATAAACTAAAACCTGAGCTATATTAACAATGGGATTAAATTTGGAATAAATTTTGCTTCACTAATTTTGAGAATTATGGATTATTACATTCAAAATTTATACCATTCCCTCGTTGGACTAGAGTACCTAACATTTTTATTTCTCTAACAAATTGATGATGAAACTTCAATAAGTACTATGTGAACTGTTGCATAATGGCTGGTCATACTGAAAAGTTTTCTAGGATGCTTTTTACTTCTTGGGGAAGTATTGTATAAAAACCCGAACAATTAAACACAGAACTTTAAAAATGTTTATAGCTTGTGGTATTGAAAGATAATATATTTTTTACTTCATTATTTACATATATTCTATCTACATTGAATTGCTTGCCCTCTCTAATAAAGAATAGTTTTGAAGGATGCTGGGATAGTTCAACAGGCTGAGCACTTGTATTATAACTGTGAAGTCCAGAGATCGAATAGTAGCCCTGGAACATGGAAGCCCACACGCTGAACTGAATTGCAACTGGTAACCATTAGGATGGCAGCAAAGATCCTCACCTCCCATAAGAGAGACCCCAGGTTCAATTCTGCCCCACGTGGCCCCATATCCACCTGTGTGGAATGAAACCATTTCACAACTAATGATGTCTAACTATGGAGACTGCTCTGGGCCCTCCTGCGTTGTCCTCTCTGTTTCTCTGCCTCTCTTTTTCGCCTTCTCTAAAACAATAAAATAAAAATTTTAATAAGTAAAAGAAGAGTATTTCTTTAAATTTGCACATATATTGCTCTTACCTAATTTCATCAATTGAGGCTTTCTTCCACTCCAATTATTTTTTTTGAAGATGTATTTTATTGTTTTTGACAGAGAAAAAGACAGAGACAGAGACAGACAGACAGAAGGGAAGAGGGGCCCAGAGCAGTCTCCATAGTTGTACACCTTCAGTTTTTGACATGGTTTCATTCCACACAGGTTGGGGGGGGGGCACATAGGGTACAAACTGGGCCAGGGAACTTCTGCATGGGAAGTACACCCCTGTGAGCTAGGGGCCAAACCGGGGACCTCCCACATGGGAAGCTCACCCTGGCAAGAACCAAGCTGGAAGCCTCCCACATGGGAAGTCCACCCCAGTTCAGCATGTGGGTCTGCACAGACTGGGGCTGGGACTCAATCCTCAAGCCTCCGGGCTGCAAGATGAGCACTTAACTAGCTGAGCTATCCGGCTTCTCCCATTTCAACTATTCTTGAGCATTATTAAGCAACATGAACTAAGAAACAAAAACCCATGTTAAGTATTAAAAATATTAACAAATTTAGCTTCCTGCTTATATTACCGGTAGTTTGCTAGGGCTGCCATAACTAAATGCATAAGTCAGGTGACATTAAAAAAAACCCAGAAACTTATATTCCCACAGTTTTGAAAACCAGAAGTTCAAGATCACAGTGTAGTCTGGCTGGTTTCTCTTGAGGCCTGTCACCATAGCTTGTAGAGAAAGACCTTCGTGTTATGTCCTCTCATGTTCTTTCTTCTGTGTATGCACGTACCTAGTGTCTCTTCCTCATCTTATAGGATGCCAGTCATCTTGAATTAGGGCCCACTCTTATGACCTCATGTAACTTAATTACTTCTTTCAAAGGCCCATCTCTAAATACAGCCAGATGTCAACATATGTATAATAGAGAGACATAGGTTAGTCCATAACACTAATTTTTTTATAGATATGGGTTTCGCAAAACTAATGTTGAAAGAAACCCACTTTAAAAATCCTTAGGTTTATACATAATTTGAATTTATATTGTATTGATTAAATAGCAAATAGTTTAACAACCAATAAGCACTACCTGTGTATAGCAACATGTCATGAAAATTAATATTTTTGTTGAATTTTACATGTGATTTATTTAAAAGCTGTATTGTTTGAGAGAGACAGAGACAGAGAGACAGACAGAAGGGGGAGGGCCCAGAGTAGTCTTCATAGTTGTACATCATTAGTTTGAACACAGTTTTATTTCACACAGATTGATGTGGGGCTGTGTAGGGCAGGAATCAAACTGGGGGCCTCCCACATGGGAGGCACACCCCAGTTCAGCATATGGATTTGCATTGGCCAGGGCTGGGATTAGATCTCAGACCATGAGGTTGCAAGGCACAAACTCAACCTGTTGAGTCTCCTGCATCCCTACATGTGATTTTGAAATCTGTTATATATAGAAGAACAAAGACCTAAGAATAATTAAGTTACTCTAGAAACATAGTTACAAGGGCAGAGGGTATTATCCTTTAAGTTATCAAGAACCAATCTTGGGAAGCCGGGATGGCACAGTGGGTTAAGCACTCACTTTGCAGCCCCGAGGACCGAGGATCAAATCTTGGCCCCGGCCCATGCAGACCCATATGCTGAACTTGGGAGTGCCCCCAGTTCAGTTCTCACCAGGGTGAGACGCTGGCCCAGTTACTGCCCTGTGTAGCCCTGTGCCCACCTGTGGAATGAAACTATGTGGAAGACCAATGATGTGCAACTACGGAGACTGTTCTGGGCCCTCCCAATTCTCTCTATCTCTGTCTCTATATCTCTTTCTCTCTGTCAAAAACAACAAAAATAAATCTTAAAAAAAAAAAGAACCAATCTTTAGCAAGGTATTGAATCATATGTCACTTATGCAATACCCCCTCAACTCCCCAACAACAATAATTTAGAATCTATCCACAGACAAATGTGCCTTTGTGGGAGCTTTGAGATCCACATAGGAGACTGTGAAACTCCAGGGCAGATCAAGGCCAAGGAAAGAACTTTTTAAAGGTAGCCTTGCGACTAGGTGGCTGACTTGCAGATTGTTTTAAAAAAAAAATGTTTTAAAAAAATTTTTTGAGAAGTATAGTTGACATTTGTTTTTATATAATATTTTTATATTTTTAATTGTTAAATTTATTGCGGTGACATTGGTTGGTAAAAATTACATAGGTTCAAGGTACACAGTTCTACATTACATTGTCTATGCATTGCATTATATGCTTACCACACAAAGTCAGTTTTCTTTCCATCACCATATATTTGACATCCCCTCATTCCTTCCCCATCCTTCTCATCCCTTACCTTTGAGTAACCACTAAACTATTGACTGTGTCCATAAGTCTTTACTTCTTTGTTACTTTCAGTTTTATATTCCACATATAAGTCATATGGTTTTTAATTTTTTTCAGACTGACTTATCTCACTTACTGTGATGATCTCACGGTCCGTCCATGTTGTTGCAAATGGCAGTATTTCATATTTTCTTATTGCTGAGTAATATTCCATTGTGTAAATGTACCAAAACTTCTTTAGCCAGTCCTCTATCAAAGAATACTCTGGTTGTTTTTACAACTTGGCCAGTGTGAAGAATGCTGCAGTGAACATTGGAATACATATCTCTTTGTGGACTGTTTTTCAAATGGGGTGGGGGGTGGGGGGTGGGGGGTGGTAGATATCCAGAAGAGGGATTGCTGGCTGGGTCATATGGCAATTCTTAATTTTTTTGATAAGTCTCCATACTGCCTTCCATAGTGATTGTACCGATTTACATCCCCACCGCAGTGTGTCAGGGTTCCTTTTTCCCCACAGCCTCTCCAGCACTTGTTATTCCTTGTCTTGTTGATTATAGACTTCTAACAGGTAGAGGTGGTATCTCATTGTGATTTTAATTTTCATTTCCCTAATAGCTAGTGAAGGTGAGCATTTTTTCATGTATATGTTGGCTGTTTATATGTCTCCCATGGGAGAAGTGTCTGTTCAGGTCTTCTGCCCATTTATCAATTATATCATTTGTGTTTTGTTGCTCAGGTGTATGGGTTCTTTATGTATTTTAGAGATTAGCCCCTTTTCAGAGGCATTGATTGCAAATATTTTCTCTCATTTGGTTGGTTGCCTCTTTACTTTATTGATGGTTTCCTTTGCTGTGCAGAAGATTTTTAGTTTGATATAATCCCATTCATTTATTTCTGTTTTTACTTCCCTTGCCTTTGAGGCCAAGTTCATAAAGTCCTTTCTCAATACAGGGTCTATAGGTTTAGTACTGATGTTTTCCTCTATACAGTTTGTTTCCAGTCTTATGTGGAGGTCTTTGATCCATTTTGAGTTAATTTTGGTATATGGTGACAGTTCGTAGTCCAGATTCATCCTTTTACATGTGTTTTTAAAATTTTCCCTGCACTATTTCCTGAAGCAACTTTATCCAAAAAAATCCAAAACACCCTTTCGAAGGACATGTGCATCGTATGTTTATTGAAGCATTATCTAAAATAGTCAAAATATTGAGTCAAACTTGTTGTCTATCAATGGATGAATAGGAAAAGAAAAGATGGTGTGTATATATATATATATATATATATATATATATATATATATAAACAGAATATTACCCAGCCATATAAAAGAAGGAAATCTTGCAACTACAACAATATTGTGGACTAGAGGGTATCGTATTGAGTGGAGTAAGTCAGACAGAGAAAAAAAGTCATATAATTTCACTTATATGTGAGATCTAAAGAACAAAATAAACCAACAGAACAAAAACAAATTCATAGATATAAAGAACATTTTGATGGTTGTTAACTGGGAAGGAATTTGGGGTGGGTGAAAAAGGCAAAGGGATTGAGAAGTATAAATTGGTTATTATTATAAAAGTAGTTATGGGGATATACAGTATAACATAAGGAATATAGTAAATAATATTATAATTACTATGTATGGGTTCAGATGGGTACTAGATTTATTGGAGTGATCACTTCATAAATTACGAGATCTGACAATTAAGTTCATGATCTCATCCTAGAAAATGTGCTACATAACTCATTGCTGAATAGCATTACAATCACCTTCAAATTACTCATCTTGGGAAGCTGTGCACCAATGCCAGTGCCTAGTCCACCCTTCAAAGCAGTTTTGGAACTCTTTATCTGGAATGACCATCAAAGCCATCATCATATTACCCTTGATGTCCTGAATGTCATAAAAATATCTTTGTTTCAATATTTACTTTCACTTTGGGTAAAGAAAAAAGTAATTAGAAGCCAGTTCATGTGAGTAGGGAGGGTGATCCAAAACAGTTATTTGTTGAGTGACTAAAAACTCTCTCACAGACAGTGCTGTGTGAGCTGGCGCACTGTCGTGATGCAAGCACCATGAGTTGTTTGCAAGAAATTCAAGTCGTTTTTGTCTAACTTTTTAATGCAGCCTTGTTAGCACTTCCAAATAGTCAACTTGGTTGATTCTTTGTCCAGTTGGTACAAATTCACCATGAATAATCTCTCTGATATCAAAAAAAAGGTAAGCAATATAATTTTGACTCTTGATTTGGACTTACAGAACACTTTTGGAACATGGAGAATTAATTGGGTGACTTCCATTGTGCACTTTGATGCTTTGTTTCAGGGTCATATTGGTACACCCATGTTTCAACACCAGTGATAATGGTCCAAAACATTGTCTTCCTCTCCAAAAGTCTTGTCAAATTTTGACTCCCCTTTGCTTTTCTTCATCGGCAAACTCCTCAGGACCATGTTTGCACACATACCTTTCTCATGCCAAGATTTTCAGTTAAGATTTTCCTGTTTTTCTATCATTGTTTACTTGGCTGCTATGCTTCTCATAGTCAATTGACGATTTTGACTACCAATTCAATGAATTTTTGCAATGTTTTTGTCAGTTCTGCTGTTACTGGCTCCCCTGACCTCTCTTCATCAGCGATGCTTTCTTTCCCCTCAGAAAAAAAAGTTTAATCCATTTGTATACTGTCATTGTCTTCAAGTTTATTCCCATAAACTTGGACTAACATGTCCTTGATTCACTTTCACTCTTGCCAGTTGAACAAGATATTTAATGTTTGTTCATTTCTCTAATTCAAGTTCCCACATTCTTGTGTTGGCACACAAATATGGGCAATAACAATATGAATGCCTCTCAGCAAGACACTGCCACACATAAACATGAACACAGCTGTGAGACACTGATATACCCAGGTTACAAAACTTTACTGAATTTTTTGTACAGTGCTGCCAACTAAATGCATGGTGGCAAGTTCACAAACTTAATTGTCAGGCCTCGTATATTAATGTCTAATCATTATGTTGTACACTTGAAACTAATATATTACTGTTTGTCAAATGTAGTTTGAAAATAATTATTAAAAATATTTTTAAAAACAGGGGGTGCAGGGATAGTTCAGTGGGTTAAGCACTCACTTGCAGCCCTGGGGTCTGAGGATAGAATCTTGGTCCTGATCCATGTGGACCCATATGCTAAACTGGGATATATCCCCAGTTTTGTTCTTGCCAGGGCAAGCTTCCCATGTGAGAAAGCTCCAGTTTGGCCTCCAGCTCTTGAGGGCATGCTTCCCTTTCGAGAGGCCCCTGGCATGGTTCCCGCCCTGCACAGCCCCCTGCTCACCTGTGCGAAATGAAACCATGTCGAAAACTGAGGGAGCACAACTATGGAGACTGCTCTGGGCCCTCCCCATTCTCTCTGTCTCTCTCTGTCCCTGTTTCTCTCTCTCTGTCAAAAACAATAAAATAATTCTTTTAAAAAATATATTTTTAAGAACAAAAAACAAATATTGGTCTAAAATGTATTTATTTATATTTTAATATTTTGAATAAGTATATATTTATTGTAAAGTATTAATTTTTATTTTTTTGAATAATCGAGTAAATATTTATTGAACAAATAAATGCAGACTCAATGAACTAGAGAATGTTTTGACCTAAAGATACTAAAAATAACTTCAGAAATGCCAGGATAGCTCAACTATTTAGTGCTTGCCTTACAATTGTGAGGTCCAGGGTTCAGTTTCTGTCCCCAGCCTGTGCAACTTCATATGCTGAATTGCAGTGCAACTGGTAATCACCTGGATGGCTTCCTAGCCCAAGATCTTGCCTTCCATACAGGAGGCCCCTGGTTCCTTCCCTGCAGGACCCCACATCCACCTGTGTGAAATGAAACCATGTCACAATTAATGATGTAAAACCTGAGATTGTTTTGCCCCCCACCTCTTCTCTTTCTTTCTTTCTCTCTTACCTTCTTCAAACAGAAAAATAAATCTTAAAAAAAAAAAAAAACCAACTTCAAATATTCATAGAGCTGTCACACACATATGTACAAAATGAAACACTTGTTTAGTATTTTACCAAAAGGTATAACTTGAACCAAGGGATAAAAATAAGCCATCAATAGGCTAAGATAGTTGTAGAAAGTGTATCATTTATCTTAATAGCTTCTTTTCTAATATAATGCATTCTCCACTTATGTTTCCCCTCCTCTTAATGGACATATTAATACTTCTCACAATTGTCTTAAATAAGTCACATTTTCATGGCAAGCCCTCCACTGCCAGCAATGAATATACTCATACTATCAGAAAAAAAAAATTTTTTTAACTGTTTAAGGAAATTATTTTTTTGCTTCTCATTTATACTTCAGCATTCTGTATTAGTGACTGTATTAGAACAGGAATAAAAAAGAGCATCTTCTCTGAAGAGGGTAAATCAGAATGCCCCACAATTCAGGTACTGTTCCTAGAGGCAGGCCTTCTCAAACTCTAAATGAATCACTACAACTATCGTTCAACGGGATGAGGGGAGTGTGCTGTGTGCTGTGCTGTTAACAACCACTGTTCTACTTAGAGCAGCAGAGCTATATTTATGAGTCACTGTGAAATATAAACTGACTGCTTAATACTGACAAGACCCATCTAAATGCTCAAATATTACAAAATAACAATTGTTTCAACAACTTTTCAGCATAATGTTTAAGGACAAAATATGTATGATATACTTTAAATGAGGGCTGCCCAGAAAGTATCCAGCCATGTAATATGAAAAATAGAGGCATTTATAGCTGGACTATTTCCAGACAGCCTATGTATTATATATGTATTTTATTACATATTCAGTAGGAAATGCTGATATCTTTAATCCATCCAGTAAATTGAAAGTAAAAATTTACATTTCTCTATTTGTCAGTAGACAGGACTTTGAAGGTGGGTCTTGACTGCAGAGTGATGTGATAAATGTTGAGGAAAGCCACTTAATCAGCCATTCTGACTAACTGCTGCTCACTGGGGATTGGTGGAACTGGGGTAGGCTATGATAAGGGCATAAACCTGTTAAACATCCAGGGCCCCTACACCTGGCTTTTTGGGCATAATCATTTTTGTGGTAGAGTCAGTTTGCCATCCTTGTTCTAATATAAAATAATTTTTAAACAGTGATTCAGAAATCTTACTTATTAGTTTTCTCTCATGCCTTTGGAAATAACTTAGCCTAGAAAAGTATTAACCCAGATAACACAACTTACATTTAAAAAATTGTTAAATCTTCCACTGCAATTTCCATCTGTCTATCTCACATACATTAAGACATTTTTGCCATAAATTCAGGGAACCTCTAAGAATTCTTTAAAATTAAAAGTCATCTCAGTAGACTCATCACATAGGATAAAAATAATAGATTCAAACAATAATAGTACTGACATGGTAATGCAAATTTAATACCCAATTTATTAATTATATAGTATTTACATCATTCTCCACTGTGTTCATAACTCATTTTGTGTAATAACTTAATTATGGGGAAAAGATTGCTGGCCCATTTTACTTGTATATTTGTGCATAATTTCTCAGTATGGCATTTAAAGTATCTTATGAAATTATTTACCAACTTCGGCACACTTTTGTTCAATTTCCTTCTCTTCACTTTTGATTGGCTTTATGTTTTATACTGTGCATCACCACATCAAAGATAGAATTTTAGTGAATACCTTCAGCTAGGTCTTTCTTAAGACGTGGTCTACAGTTTGTACACAATAATTTCACCAAGGGAGTTGGCAATGAGGGCAGATATCACACACATAGAACAAGACATCTAAAGGATGTAAACATACTGGTGTTGAAGCTGTGAGGTTTTGTTCTTATCCAGTCTCGGGAATTTCAAGCTGAGAGATTTGTGAAATTCTTCTTTATAATCAAAACAAGAAATATGGCTATCTAACCTCAGACGGATATTCAAACACTACAAAGTAATGACAAAAATGAGGATATCTAACCTGGGGTGCATATGATCACCAATTTTGATTAGAAATCTTAAGAAAGGAGGGTCGTCATCTGAGTGTTTATTTAGATGCAAAATATTTTCTGTGTTTAAAAATGGTTGACATGGTCATTTGCAAATATTTGTTCTTCACAAGTCTCCTAAAATTAATATTTATCATCTGTCCCTTTCAATGCACACCATTTAAGGGTAACACTAAAATAAGTGCGTGATATTGGTAATGTGGAATATATACTTCACCTACCAAAGAGGGTTGTACTGGCTGTAAATTACTCAGTAATTCCTAATGAGAAAATAATGGGAAATCAATGGAAGTAATTTGGATTTGACTCAGGAAGATAAGGTAAACCGATATGGGTGGGATTCTTCAATAATATGAGTGAACCAAAAACTATAACAAGCTGGAAGGTAGATATGCTTTTTTGATTAGAAATCAGAAAACTATTGAGAGGTGAGAGGTGCTCATATGATGGGCTAATCAATCATCTGCCATTTAATTACCTAAAGGGAAACGAGTATTAAATTCACCAGTACTCGGAGTTTCAGTTAAAATTTTTTTATTGAATTTGTTTTTGTAATTTATCTTTATTAGATTTTATGGAATTTATTTCATTGAATATAGTTTTATTTTACACATTACTGTTCTTTCACTACCCAAATATCCTCTCTACCTCCTTCTTTCCCTTGTCCTTCCTCTCTCTCTCTCATCTTTTTTTTCCTTTTATACTTCTTCGTTCATTATTACTTTTAGTTCCCTTTCCTTTTAATATCTAGAATTAATAAATAATCTAGATAAACTAGATTTTTTTTTCTTAGTAGTACATCAGAAAATTAGTGATGCTTTTTTTCCTAGTAAACATATATGATAATAACTTCCACCCACTTGTCTTTATTTCCTCCAGGAAGACCCACTACATTATGTGAGACTATGGGGAAAGCAGAAATTTGGCTAATGAGGACATATTGGGATTTTGAATTTCCTCGGCCATATTTACCTAATTTTGAGTTTGTAGGAGGACTGCATTGTAAACCCGCGAAGTCATTACCTCAGGTAGGTCTTTTATAGTGAATACTTTTGTACCTTATGATAAAAAGTTTTATTTTCCTTTGAAGAATACAGCCTAAATAACAGACATATGCTGCTAGATATTTTCAGTTTGCTACTCCAAATCAACTTTTCAAGTCACAGGAGTCTCTTATGAGTGATATCACGCCCCTCCCCACCTCCCCACCTTTGGACTTTACTTTGATATTTAAACTAAGTAATGAAGTGATTTAAGGAACATGCTTAAAATATTAGTGTGTTATAGTGTGATAATTAAATTGAAGAAACAGGACTAGAGCCTTGAAAGTCACTAAGGAGACTGCTGTCAGTGTTCTAACAAGCATGATGGAGTTGTGTGAAGAAGCACACATTTTATGATAGAGTAATAAAGAGGCTTTGATGAAAACTCTTGAGTAGATTCTATGAGACTTGGTCAGTAAGAAAAAGTGTTGTCAGAAGACGTGGAATCAGATACTGCTTCTTGAACAGCAGTTGTCTTTACCGAAATAAGAAATAATTAATGGACATATTTTTATGAGATGTCAATTATGAGTTCAGTTTCAAATTCACTATAAAGAGCCCAAGGAATTTTCTGGTGGAAATTTCTAGAAATATTCTGGTAATATAAGGTTTCTATTATAACAGAGTGCATTAGAAATAGATTGGGGAATGCCAAGATGGCTCAACAGGTTGAACACTCACCTTGCAGCCCTGGAGTCTAAGGATAGAGTCCCAGTCCCAGCCCCAGCTCGTGTGGACACATATGCTGAACTGGGGTGTGCTTCCCATGTGGGAGGCCTCCAGTTTGGTTTCCACTGGGGCAAACATCCCATGTAGGAGGTCCCCAGCTAGGACCCTGGCTCACTAGGTTGTGCTTCCCATGCAGGAAGTCCCTGGCCCCATTCATGCCTTGTGAAGCCCCCGCCCACCTGTGTGGAATGAAACTATGTTGAAAACTGATGATGTACAACTATGGAGACTGCTCTGGGACCTCCCTCTTCTCTCTCTGTCTCTCTCTGTCTCTATCAGAAAAAATAAAATAAATCTTAAAAAGAAAGAAGGAGAGAGAGAGAGATTGGGAATCATTAACATAAAGTAGAAGTCATAGAACTGAGAGACCCAAATGTTGAATTGGTTTTATGACCATGAAGTCAAAGTTTTTTTGGGTTTTTTGTTTGTTTTTTTAAGTAAAAAAGAAATTGTAGGGATGTCAGGATAGGTCAACAGTTGAGTGATTGCCTTGCAACTGCAAGGTCTGGGGATCAAGTCCTGGCCTGGCTCGTGCAAAACCACATATTGAACTTTGGCACAACTGGTAACCACCAGGATGGCAGTGAAGATTCTCACCTACCATGCTGAAGGATCCAAGTTCAGTTCCCTCCCCACATAGCCCCATATCCAGCTGTGTAGAATGAAACTATGTCACAACTAATGATGTATATCTAAAAAGACTGCTCTAAACCCTCCCCCTTTCTCTCTTTCTCTAAGCCTCACCTTCTCTCAAACAATAAAATAAATCTTAAAAAATTGTGTAACACATTCTAAAGTTATCAAAGAATAAATGTGAATTTCAAAAACTGTTGAAAGAAAACATTGAGAAGCAAAAGGAAATAACAGGTAAAAATGGTAATAATATAATATTGAATTTAACTATTTTCATCAACGGGGAGTGAGGAGACAGATACTCATTTGCTTGGGTTGTAGGTAAACAAAATTAATCTCTGTGGGAGACTGCAGGTTAAATGGCACTCCCAGGAGAGTTCTTGATTTCTGGTTAGGGTAAAATGGATATTTAAGCTTAAAATTTCATTTCAGGGGGAAGCCAAGATGGCTCAGTGGGTTAAGTGCTTGCTTTGCAGTGCTGGGGACCAAGGATTGAATCCTGGCCCAGGCCCATGCAGATCCACATGCTGAACTGGGGTGTGTTTCCCATGCAGGAGGCCACCAGTTTAGTTCTAACCTCCTGGTTCAGCTCCTGGCTCTAGAGGGTATGCCTCCAATTTGGGAGGTCCCCAACCCAATTCCAGTCCTGCGTGGCCCTGACCCATCTGTGTGGAACAAAACCATATAAAAAACTGATGGTGTACAACTATGGAGACTGCTCTGGGCTCTTCCCCATCTCTCTGTCTCTCTGTCTCTGTCAAAAGCAATAAAATAAATCTTTAAAAAATATTTTCATTTCAGGACTCTGAATATCTTTTTTCTACCATACAAGTTATAACTGCAGGCAAGCCCTAGAGTGTTGATATAAGAGATAATGAACCAATATCTAAATAAAGGTACATAAGGAGACATTACATATTCCATGGCTCACTAGATAACACCTTGCCACACTACTTATTATGTTTATCCTCCCACTCCTACTTCTATAGACACATGCCTTGGGAGTAATAGTTTCATATATCATAAAAAAGTCTGCCTCTTTCATTTATTAGGTATAGTGGTTGGCTCCAAGCCTTTATTTTTAATCACTCGTTGTATATTTAAGCCATAGTTTTCAGAAATACATTTTCACTTAAAGAGACTAGTTGCTTCTATGCAGCGGAAGATAGAGCCAGTCTAACAACACTCTGATACTTCTCTTGACTCTGCCTATTTAGAAGTATAGTGAACTTTTCCCCCACTGTGATCCTATAATTTTATAATAGCAATAATTTTATCTCTGTAGGAAATAGAAGAATTTGTCCAAAGTTCAGGTGAACATGGTGTTGTGGTATTTTCACTGGGATCAATGGTCAAAAACCTAACGGAAGAAAAAGCCAATCTCATTGCCTCAGCCCTGGCCCAGATTCCACAGAAGGTCAGTACAACCTCTGATTCTAGTAAACAGCCCTTTTGCCAACTGGAGAGAAAGTATGGCTAATATAATAGAACCCTTTCCAGATGAAAGTTGAAAGTCATTATATACTGAGCATAACTGGTACCAACTCCAAGTAAAAATTTCGAAAACATTAAAATGTTGTATTTGGGCACATTTAATCATTTGTCTGCTTAGCCTTTGCTTTATTAAGAAAATACTTTTTTTTACAAAGTCATCATTTTCAAGAAAATGAAGATAAAAATGTTAAGATCCTAATAACGTATTAATTAAAATCTTATGTCTTATACTGACTACTCCCAAAAGTTCTCCAGCATGTTAGCTACAAGGTCCAGAAGAGAGAAGATAGTCATAGAGAAGAATCATGTTCAAGAATATACTTTATTGGGAATCCGAATGGCTTAGCAGTTTAAGCACTTGCTTTGCAGCCCTGGGGCCCCAGGGACCAAGGATCAAATCCTGGCAGCAGCGCCAGCCTGTGTGGACCCATATGCTGCACTGAGTTGTGCTTCCCATGCAGGAGGCCCCTAGGTCAGTTCTTACCCCCAGGTTCAGCCCCTGGCTCCAAGGAACATGCCTCCCATGCGGGAGGCTCCCAGCGCAGTTCTCACCCTGTGCAGTCCCCACCTACCTATGGAACAAAACCATGTCAAAAACTGATGATGTGCAACTGTGGAGACTGCACTGAGCCCTCCCTCTCCTCTCTGTCTCTCTCTGTCTCTGTTCCTGTCTTCTCTGTCAAAAAAAATATAACAATAAAAAATAAATCTTAAAAAACAAAAGAATATACTTTATATCTCTAGGTTTTATTAGGACTCTCAAAGTGTAGTTGGTTTAGAAGTAAAAGTCTAATCTTTCTAAATTGTTTTTTCTACAGCTTAAAACAATTAGAAAACACTATATTATTGTCAAATGATATATATTTTCTAATTTATAATACCCAACTTCAATTTTGTTGTTGTTACAATTTTATATTTCTATTCTTTATATTCTTTGTTAACCTAAAAAAGTAAAAGGCCAAAATGAGAGGCAACAATTACTTGAGACAAAAAAGAATTGCAATTTTGGGAAGCATTGATTCAGGCAGAAACCCAAATAGTAGTCTGATGAAAAGGTGAAGGCAAGGAGTACTGATGTGAAAGAAATGTGGAATAATTACATAAACAAATGGAAGAAATTTTGTTGGCATTAGTAAGCCAAGGAAGGAATTTCTACAGGTGCAAATAAGTTAAATGATTCTTCAACTCTACATGTTAGTGCTAATGCTTAAAAAACGTCTTTAATTCTTAGTCCAATAGTCAGGATGTCTGCTTTCCACAAACAGTCCTTTGGAATACAATGTTGCTCTTGGTCCAGTCAATGGGTTATTTTGCCCAGTTTCAACCTTTAAAATATATGAAGAGTAAGATATTCAAGGCAATCCCTCTGGGATGGCAGCTTTGACTCCATTTTGAAGTGGCTCTGTTGAAATAATGTTGCACAATTCTTATTCACAAAATATCCAAAGACTTTATATTTGTATATTAAAGTACACAAAACTCTGTAATAGTAAGTGTACAAATCGGGCTTATTAGAACTTCGGATTTTGTTTCTAAAAATCTTTTTTGTTAGAGTTTGCCACCAATTAATTAGTCTGGAATTTGCCCCTCCCCACCCCAAAGAAATAAAAGTAATGAAAAATGAAAGGTCAACTTCTTAACAAGATACTTCATTAAATAATATTTTTATTCTAAAAATAAAGAGAAAGAGAGAGAGAAGGAAGGAAGGAAGGAAGGAAGGGAAGAAGGAAAAAGAAAGCATGAGAGGGGGAGAGAGGGAGTGACAGATGGAGGAAGGGAGAAAAGATAATCTAAAAATCAAACAATAAAAATCTAAAGGTAATTATATTTTTGGAAAAATGTTACATTTGAAACTGGACAGATAGGATGGCCTCCTGACATAAATTCACACAGTACTCCTGTTTGTTTTAATGCTTTTAAACCCCAACTCTGGTTGACTAACTAGTCCTGTTTCTTCTTTCCTACTTTTTCACTTACAAACTCACACCCCAGAACTTCTAAGTGATAGTACTATACTTAATAAACTATTAATACAAACCCTTTCAAAAAGGTAGATGTCAGTGTCCTACTCTGTCTCTCAATGTTTGCAAACTACCCCTTTTGTACATTCCCACGTATCACACAAAGTAGGATGAGCTACATAATTTTTAAATAATTCTACAGTCTTAAAATTTCTTAAGGAGTGTACTTTCTCTTTTGGCTGAAGAATGCATTTCCCCAGCTGAAGCTAAAACACCAAACATGGAACATTGAAGACACATTCGGAACCAGAGGAAAAAAGCAGGCAGAGTAGGACAGAGAGAGCTGTCCTGTGAGAGAGGGTCCAGCCCCTGGGCCATCTCAGCCATATTGCTTCATAGCCCTGCGTCCTCATAACTGAGCTGTTACACCATTGAGCTCTTCCAATGTGGTGTTTTCACAGCCAAGCTGTATCACAATTGAACTGTTTACACTGAATAAAGTTTCCTTCTTCATCACACTCCAAATTGGAGATTCTTGTTGGTGTTGAATTGGCACCAACAACCATCAGTTGACATATTAAAGTGCTAGTCTGCACTGTTCCTAGGGTACCATCTGAGCCAACCTTTTTAAAGGAATTCCCGGAATTATATTTTAACCAATAGCACAGAGACTTTTCCTATTCATTTGGAGCTGCACAGCTATACTCATTATCATCTTCCCCAACCCATCAAAGCAGCTCTACTCTGACGAATCAGGAAAGTTTCTTTTTAATCAATCAAACTTAGAGGATTTGGAGTCGAAAGGGCAATTAGGGACCAGAGGCAGGGATTTTGCTCTATATAAGACAACTCTCCATTTTTTTTTGAGCGGGCACTGACCTTCTGCACTGAAGCCGGGGCACTGCATTTCCCCCTGGCTGGAGCTGAAACAACAAAGACAGCTTTGGATCTTAGCTGGAGCCCAGCTGTGTAGCGAGGGAGAGGTCTCACCCCAGGGTTGTCTCACAGCCAGCAGTTATGCCATTCCATAACTGAGCAGTTTGCACTAAATAAAGTTTCCTTCCTCAGTGAAACTAATAATCATCATCATCATAAAATTCTTTAATTATGTGTTTTTACTTACAAGATTAAAGCATTGTCTTCCACAGATTTTATGGAGGTACAAAGGAAAGAAACCGGCCACGTTAGGAGCTAATACTCGGCTCTATGATTGGATACCCCAGAATGATCTTCTTGGTAAGACTGGAGGGAAAAAAAGCTGTATTGTTGGATCATGGACAAGTTGAGAAATTGTTTAGCAGCAAATACATCCAATAAATATTTAATAATATAAAAATTGCACATTTTACCAATTTTAAAGCAGATATAATTTAAGCATCGGCCATTGTTTATAGATTCCTGCTTCCTCTGCTTCACAAAAGCATGTTTTCAGTTAAGACTTTTCACTGTTCAAGTTTCAATCTCAGTTCAAATATCACCTCCTCAGTAAAGTCTTTTCTGGATAGTGCAGAGACAGTTAATTCCACCTTTTCCTGGGAGCATGGTTTTCTGGAGATAGCAGTAACTCCTTGCTCAGGTTCTATAGAAAATGCTGCCTTCTTCTTTGAGTTAACATGTAGTTTTACTCCATCTCTCTCTCTAAAACTCTGTTAAAATATTGTAATGCAATCCTCACCAGCTTCTCACCAAACCCCCAAACTAGGTCATCCCAAAGCAAAAGCTTTTATCACTCATGGTGGAACCAATGGAATCTATGAAGCTATTTATCATGGAGTCCCTATGGTGGGAGTTCCCATGTTTGCTGATCAGCCTGATAACATTGCTCACATGAAGGCCAAAGGAGCAGCTGTGGAAGTAAACATAAATACAATGACAAGTGCAGATTTGCTCAACGCCTTGAGAACAGTCATTAATGAACCCTCGTAAGTACTAGTGCTTTGAAAAGCTTACCATTGATTATGTTACCCATAATTTTGAAATGTCCAATGTTTCATGAATTTGTAACTGGTGTGCTTCCAATAACAACCATAACATGACCAATGATAATGATAAAAAACAACAGGCTATTATTTCATTTCTTAAATTGCTGAAGTGAATTGCTAAGTGTACACTTGGAAACTGTCTAATTGTTACCAGCCAATATCACCCCAATAAATATAACAATAAAAAATAAATAAATAAATAAATAATAAAATAAAAGTGCAAAAAAACCCTCAGGTTTCAAATATCTATCAACATTTTTGGACACACTCAATAGTTTGGTGGTTACCTGGGGATGGGGTGTGGAGGGAGAGCTGGGAGGGAGGTGGGAGTGGACACCGATATATGGTGATGGAAGGGGAGCTGATTCTGGGTGGTAAGCACATAATGCAATGCATAGATGATGTGAAGTGGAAACTATCTAATTGTTGCCAATCAATGTCACCCCAATAAATTTAACAATAAAAAATAAATAAATTCTTACAGAGGGATAATTATATCCAGTCCAGAACTTCATAAATGACCAAATTTTCACTCAATTGTGATGGTAGATAAAAGACATTTTCAAGTCTAAAAAATAAAAAATAAAAAAATTTAATAGTTACATGACCTCACAGATAGTTTTTCTAGATCATCTGCTAATTTTTATTATATATAATTATACATATTCATAAAGTAAACTAAAATAAATATATATAATAAAAATATACATATATATTCAATTTCCCCTGCATTTCTAAAATTATCCTAGTACCCTCATCTAATTTTGACATTGCCAGCACAGATGATGCCCTTTGTATCATAAACACACTAGTGTATATGATAGAAGACTCTTGGACATTGCAAAAATTACTCATTGATGTTGACAACCAATTTCCTGTGTCTGTCATTAACAACTAGTCAGATATGAAGACCCATACTTATGGACATTTCAATAGATATTTCCCCAAAATATGGGTTAGCCACAAGCTTGATCTTAGAACAATCCTTGAAATCATATTTCATAAAATATTAGAATTCTTTCTTGAAAAAAAATTAGGCTATTCTTCTTTAATATGTTTACATTTGACCATATTCTGTTAAAAACATATTTCTTATGTACTCTCTCCTTTAAACTCTTTAAAAGCTATGCAACAAGCAAAGCATGTCACAGCAAGAATTAAATGTTTCCTCAACACATTTATGAACTTTGGCTGGCATAATATATGCTACACTAGGGTATCACATACTTACTTTTAATGAAAACAAGAACTCTAATTCTATGTTTTTGTCTATCAGTTATAAAGAGAATGCTATGAGGTTATCAAGGATTCACCATGATCAACCTGTAAAGCCTCTCGATCGAGCCGTCTTCTGGATCGAGTTTGTCATGCGCCACAAAGGAGCCAAACACTTGCGGCCAGCTGCTCACAACCTTACCTGGTTCCAGTACCACTCATTGGATGTGATTGGGTTCCTGCTGGCTTGTGTGGCAACTGTTATATTTTTTATCACAAAATGTTGTTTATTTTCTTGTCGAAAATTTGGTAAAACAGGAAGGAAAAAAAAGAGGGACTAGATCTTTCTACGTCAGGTAAATGCCTGAAATGGGCAATCCTGCTCAGTTTAGCCACAAAGACCTTAATGAAAACATATCATCTCCATACAGTTTTCAAAATTCCTATTTTTCTACCTTAGCCTGCAGATAAAGCCTAGAATTCAACAATACCATTAACTAAAGAACATATCCCATTCTTCCTTTGTCTTTTGCCAAGTGGCTTTATCTCTTCCACTCACTTTTCTAATTTATGTATATTCTGTGCCTAAAATCAGATTTTTCTTCACTTTTAACTTGAAGTGATACACTGACTGACAATATGCTAAATCCTGGGGAACACACAAAATGTGAGCTGAATTTGATGGATAGAGGTAACACAGAAGAATAAAAATTATAAGTTCCCTTAGAACACATAAATCAGGGAAGCATCATAGAAGATTAGTATAAGGATAATATTGATTTCTTTCTGAATAATAATAAGCCCTTTTGCTTGTCCAGTGTTACTGGGGTCAGGGCATTCATTGATAATTTCTGTGATGGCACATCACACTACAAATTTCCTTTGAACACATACATAATTGTGACTTAAGTCCCACCTTTAGTCAACAAGTGTTCTTACGAGCCCTTTAGGGAAAGGGTCTGGGTACTGCTTCAAACAAAAGAGATCAACTGAACATTATTTTGTATCAAGGACAGAGAATGTAGCAACTGGTAAAGATGAACAGTTTATTTGTAGGGGAAATAACAAAAAAATATAGAAAAATTTTAGTAATTTTATGAATCTTTAAATTAGTAGTACAATTAATAACCTTTAAGTTAAATGTCAATTCACCATATTTAAAAATCACTAATGCTCATGCTCTATAATCATTATTTATAATCAAATATTTAGTTTTTGATCAAAAAATATTTATTTGAAAGATAAGATCATTTTATTATTTTTCATTCTGTATCTTCTACAAATTCAAATTCACTCATTGTTATGCTAATAATATAAGATAATAGCAGATCTCCTTGACCAAAAATATGTTATAGTATTTATCAATGCAAAAAAAAGGAAAGAAACTAAAGGCAAATGTTCCTATTTGAATCAGCTTTACATTAATTTAACAAATAAAGATTGAGCTTTCTTTACCCTTTATAAACTTAATGACATGTCTAGAGATTTAATTTCAGTATCTGATATATAATGGAAGAGGTAAATGACATCCACTGGCTTACTGATAATTTTGAAATTCTTACTCATTTCAATATAGTATGTTAAAAATTATTTACAATTAAAAAATAAATATATCATGGAACATATTAAGTATTTCTTCTTCAATTTGTCCATTACTAAAAATGCAAATAAATTCTACAAAAATTCTTGTGAAGGCTGAAATTATATTGTAATATGTTAGTGTTAAAGGGTGATTTATAGTGGACTGTCCTTACCAGTCATTCATAAAACTGTTCAGGAGAGAAAACTCTCTTATCTCCCAAAGCAGAAACCAAGTTCCATCAACCAGAGTACTTTGAAGAAGTCTTACATTCTCAGAATTTAGAGATGTTCAAGAGCTAAACTTAATACTTTTACTTATTCTGTTCATCTACTTTCCATGTGTCCCTTATTCTGTGGAAATGTCTCCTGTGGTTGGGGTTCTTTACCTGGCAAGATAATCCAAATCTTCATGGGCTCCAAATAAGTATGATAATATATCCTATCTGAATAATTTGTCACAACTTTCCATTGACCTTTACTATTGCACGTCAGACTATTAGGTTGGGTCCTACAAATCTTCATGATATTAGACATAATTTGCCTACACTTAATCATGTGTCAATAACCTGGTTTACCTTTGGTATTTTAGATCATCACCACAGCAAGGAGAGTAATGCTTTCTGCACTGTATTGTAAAGCAGAGGAGCTCAAAATAATCAAACAACATTCATAGCTTCCAATCTAACTAGATCATGACCATATCCCTAGATAGAATCAATTCTATCTTGAAAAAAATAAAACCTCCAAACTGTATGACTCCAAGTTGTAATAATGAAAAACAAACTTGTCTAAGGGAAATAGTGAAGCATACTTGTTAGGGGATGCATTCTCACTTTCAATCCCTTGAACTCGGAAGCTATATATTCAAACTAAAATACATAAGGCACCATATATCAGGCCATAATTTGAAGCATACACTGCATCTTTTAAGACAGCGCCTAAGGCATCCAAATAGGAAATGAAGAAGTTAAACTGACATTTTTTGCAGACAACATGATCCTTTATATAAAAAACCCTAAAGACTCCACCAGAAAATTGTTAGAAATAATAAATGAATACAATAAAGTTACAGAATACAAAATCAATGTACAAAAATCCATAGCATTTTTATATACAAACAAAGAAACTTCAGAAACAGAAATGAGAAAAACAATATTGTTTGCGATCAGAACAAAAATAAAGTACTTACCGGTAGGAATAAACTTAACAAAGAATGTGAGAGACTTATACATAGAAAACTATAAGACACTATCAAAAGAAATTGAAGAAGATACAAAGAAATGGAAGGATATTCCATGTTCATGGATTATAAGAATCAACAGAGGGAAAGCTGGGATGGCTCAGCGGGTTAAGCTCTCGCTTTGAAGTGCCAGGGACCGAGGATCGAATCCTGGTCCCGGCCTATGTGGACCCACATGCTGAACTGGGGAGTGCCCCCAGTTCAGTTCTTGCCGGGGCCTATGCCGGAGGCTCCCGGCCCAGTTCCTGCCCTGCACAGCCCTGTGCCCGCCTGTGGAGCGAAACTATATGGAAAACTAATGTCAACTATGGAGACTGCTCTGGGCCCTCCCCCTTCTCTCTGTCTCTCTCTGTCAAAAATCAATAAAATAAATCTTTAAAAAAAAAAAAAAAAGAATCAACAGAGTTAAAATGGCTATATTACCCAAAGCAATATACAGATTTAATGCAATTCCCATCAAAATCCCACAGACATTCTTTCAAGAAATAGACAAAAAAAATGATCAGATTCATATGGAACCACAAAAGGACCGGAATTGCCAAAGCAATCCTCTGGAAAAAAAATAAAGCTGGAGGCATCACGCTCTCCTACTTCAGTCTATACTACAAAGCATCAGTAATCAAAATAGCTTGGTATCAGCAGAGAAACAGATATATAGACCAATGAAACAAAATAAAAAACCCAGAAATAAACCCACAAATGTATGGACAGATAGTCTTTGACAAAGAAGCAAAAAATATACAATGGGGAAAAGAAAGCCTCTTCAGTAAATGATGCTGGGAAAATTGGAAAACCACATGCAAAAGAATGAATCTGGACTCTGAACTGTCAACATATATCAAAATTAACTCTAAGTGGATTAAGGACCTCCACGTAAGATCCAAAACAAAAAATTGCATAGAAGAGGGCATTGACACTGAACTTATAGACCTTGGGCTCAGAGAGCACTTTATGAACTTGCACCCAAAGGCAAGGGAAGTAAAAGCAAAAATAAATGAATGGGACTATATCAAACTAAAAAGCTTCTACACAGCAAAGGACATCATCAATGAAGTAAAAAGGAAACCAATCGAATGGGAGAAAATATTTGCAAACAATGCCTCTGATAAGGAGCTAATATCTAAAATATACAAAGAACTCATACAACTCAACAACAAAAAAGAAACGATCCAATTAAAAAATGCGCAGAAGACCTGAACAGACACTTCTGAAGACATACAAACAGCCAATAGATATGTGAAAAAAATGCTCAACATCACTAGCAATTAAGGAAGTGTAAATTAAATCCACAATGAGATACCACATCACACCTGTTAGAATGGCTATAATCAAGAAGACAAGGAATAACAAGTGCTGGAGAGGCTGTGGAGAAAATGGAAGCCTCATATACTGCTGGTGGCAATGTAAATTGGTACAACTACTGTGGAAGGCAGTGTGTGGAGATTCCTCAAAAAAACTAAGAATGGAATTGCCATATGACCCTGCAACCTCTCTTCTGTGTATGTGCCCAAAAAACAGAAAACCTTGTATCTGCAAAGATACATGTACCCCAATGTTCACCGCAGCACTGTTCATGGTGGCCAAGTCATGGAATCAACCGAAGTGTCCTCTGATTAATGACTAGATAAAGAAGTTGTGGTACATTCATACAATGGAATACTACTGAGAGATAAGAAAAGATGAAATACAGCAATTTGTGACCACATGGACAGACCTTAAAAACATCTTATTAAGCAAAATAATTCAGAATGAAAGAATCAAGAAACATATGACCTCACTCATAGGTGAAATATAGAACTGAAAGTAACAAAGAAACAAAAACTCATGGACATAGTCAATAGTTTAGTGGTTACCTGAGGATAAGGGGGGAGGTGGATGGGAGAACTGAGGGGGATTAGGGAGGGGGAATCAAATACATGGTGATGAAAAGTGAGCTGATTCTAGGTGGTGAGCACGTAGTATAGTGCGATGTATAGAAAACATAATGTAGACTTGTACACCAGGAAGCAATGTAACTTATCAATCAATGTCACCCAATAAATGTAACAATTAAAAAAAAAGACAGCACCTAAAATACATATTGTCTCAGTTAAAATCCTAAGTTTAGCTAAGTTTTCATTAGCTAATAGGGAACTCGGTAAAATCAGTAAATTTCATGGATAATAGACTTTGTTGCATTTTATTAGCTATAAATGTTTCCCAGTCAAACACAATGTTGATATCAATGCCATGATTTTTACTAAGACTTCATGTCTATAGTTTGTGATGCTGGCAAAATACTTCAGAAAGTGAGGGTTGGAAGGGTATTTTGTATTTAGAAATTATAATTACTTCTGTGGAGAAAACTGATGTGCGTCCTCTAGGATGGAAGGTGATCGATGTCATCTGCCTGTGGCTGGCTAGAACCCTAAGAAGTGGTGTCATATTGAAAAGGAGGTGGAGAAATATCTTCTATTAACAGATTGAGCATATGAATAGCTAAAGTAGCCAGATGAGCCTTGGTAAGGTGAATTTCATGCTGTGTGTTTGTGTATAGTTTCCATCTCATTCTCCATTTCTCCTCTGTAAATGAGCCTTATAATCAATCAGTTTCTGGAAGGTCTGGAAAAAGACAATGGCATACCCAAGACTGCTCATCCAGAACACATTATTAAGACATTTGTCTACAGCATTTGATTTCTAGGGAAAATTCCCATGGAATATGAAGACCTCCATAATCTACGCAAATTCCAAAAACATTTATTTACATATGTCTACTGAAAGTTTCCTTTAATCTTCTCTCTGATTTCCAAGTTTTTGACCTAACAATTAATCCATTAGTTTCTGCCCATGAGTCTGTAAATCTCTAAAGCAGGTCATCCTTTTTTGTTTTGTTTTGTTTTGTTCTGTTTTGTTTTGTTAACTTTACTGGGGTGACATTTGTTGGTAAAAACTTACATAGGTTCCAGGTATACAATTCTACATTACATTGTCTATGTATTGCATTATGTGCTTACCACCCAGAGTCAGCTCTCTTTCCATCACCGTATATTTGATGCCCCCTCCCTGCTTTTCCACCCACCTCCCCCTTTACCCTCAGGTAACCATTAAACTATTGACTGTGTCCATGCAGTTTTGTTTCTTTGTTACTTTCAGTTCTATATTCTACCTGTAAGTGAAGTTATATGTTTCTTGATTTTTTCAGTCTGACTTATTTTGCTTACTATGATGGTTTCAAGGTCCATCTATGTTGTCACAATGGCTGTATTTCATCTTTTCTTATACCTGAGTCGTATTCCATTGTGTAAATATACCACAACTTCTTTAGCCAGTCATCTATCAAAGGACACTTTGGTAAGCAGGCCACTTCTGTAATTCAATGTTTGTTTATAGACTTTAGGGTGGTGATAACTTCATTTACATAAAATTATGACTTCCCAATAAATAAAAAAATTATTATTCATTAATTTTCACTTTTGCTAATGCTTTTTGAGTTAAAATCACTTATTTTTTAATATCAATATAACAATATCTATGTTCCTTTGTCAAGTGTATATGTGACATATTTATATTTTTATAAATGTTTATGTGTTTCAATGTTTTATATGCTGTCCATTTAGTCAGACTATAACTAGATATTATAAATTAACTGTATAGGTATATTCTAAACACAAATTTTCATCTACTTTTATTAGGAAACCACTATATTTAATTTTCAATATCTTTTAATACATTTTCTGGTTTTCTGATTATATTTTCTCACCTTCCCTTTGTTCCTTACAACTGATGGCACGGTTCTCATTTTGCTGAGCTTTTCCAATTTTTTCATCTACTTATTTGGAAGTTAAATGCTGTACTAATATTTAGACGTGTCTTTTTTAAAGGTTTATTTTTATTGTTATTGACAGAGAGAGAGATACAGAGACAGAGATGGAGAGAAGGATGAGGGCCCAGAACAGTCTCCATAGTTGCACATCATTCGTTTTTCCACATAGTTTTATTCCACAGGTGGGAGTGGGGCTGCACTGGGCAGGATCTGGGCCGGGGTCTTCACCCCGGTGAGAACTGAACTCGGGGCACTCCCCAGTTCAGCATATTGGTATGCATGGGCCGGGGTTGGAATTCGATCCTCAGTCCCCAGGGCTGCAAAGTGAGCGCTTAACCCACTGAGCCATCCTGGCTTCCCAAGAAGTGTCTTTTTTAGCCAGGTCATAACTGAATTTTTATAATCTAAGTTTTATGTCTCTTAGTTGGAAACCTTTATCCCTTTACATTTGCTAGGATAACTAACAATTTTTATTTTTATGCTTATGAGATCAATATATCATATGCAGTTTGCTCATGTGTCTTTGGCAAGAATTCAGTAACACGGCCACACCTAAACAGCCTAGTAAAATTGTCTCTAGACATCCATTTACCTCATATAACTCATATCTGAAATTCTGGTTATTGCTAACCACTGAAGCCCTCTCCTCCACTTACTAATTTATGGTAAAACATTTGTTTATGTGCTGAGGCTAATTCCAAGAATTCTTTGAAATCAAAAGAATCTCGGTTGAATTACTCTGTGAGCTTAGAAAATGTGATCATTATATAAAAATATACTTTTGTACCTCTAAATGAATAAACTACTGGCTATTAAATGTTTGCATAGATTAATACAGTGTGTTTATAATTTTATATGAATAATATAACTAAAGTTAATAGTTATTAGTCAATTGTAATTCAGTCTTTTGACCTGCAATACCTCACAAGTAACATTTCAAATAAACCTTATGTAATAATTAACTTTTGTAAGTTTTCATTCAGTTTCATTCTCTTTCATTATATACTCTCTATATTTATTATTGTGGATCATTCCTTTAAATATACAGTTTTTGTAAATGCTCTATGCTTAATCATTCTTAAAATGTAGCCTAAAATTATTTGTTAAAAATCACTTATGGGTTTGGTAGGCAAGGCAGAATATGAGGCACATAGAACAAGGCATACAGAGAATATAAAATCATCTTATATTTCCTGAGAGATGAAGTTGTCATCATTTGCTGGCAATTTCATGCTGAGTGTCCTCAGGAAAAAAACTGCTTTGTTATCAAATAAAAGTTTTGAACTGTATGACCTCAAATGTAACCCTGAACAGTAAAATGAGATGGCTCTAAAAGGAGACTTTCCACCCTGGAGTGTATTTTACCACCAAATTTGATTAGAATCCTAAAGAGAAAAAATTCTCTTTTGAGTTTTTCTCTGTAGTTCAGTTGAGAAGAAAGTTTTTGTGCATATTTAATAATGAACATTGTTATTTGCAAAGGTTAATCCTAAAATTAATACCTAGTACGTATTCCCCTTCAAACAACATCAATTAAAGGCACAAGTAAAGTGAGCATACAACAGTTGTAGCAGGTACACGTGCCTCTCATATCCCAAAAGGGTGGTAGTCATGGGCATGAAAATACACCTAGAATTCTTGCTACAAATATAGTGGCCCATCAAGAGACATAATTAGACTAGACTTGGGAGGATAAGATAAACTGATGTTCAAAATCCTTCAAGCATTTGAGTCAACCAAAGACTATAAGAAGACGAGGACAGAAATGCATTAGTGACTACACTAGAAAATCACTGATAGAAATTTGCTGCAATTACAGTAAAACTAATTTATTATTTTCAATTTAATTGCCGAGAAATTAGCTTTAAATTCATCAGTAATTTGGAGTTGTGCTTAAAATATTGATTGACTTTCTTGTACTGCAAATACACTAACAAATATCATGTTGGGGGAGTTATTTCTTATAATTAATAAGTTGTTAAATTTTTTTATTAAATATATTTGGGTGACACTGGTTAGTAAAAATTATATAGATTCCAGGTGTACAATTCTATAGTATATAGTCTATGTGTTACATTATATGTTTATCACCCAGAGTCAGTTTTCTTTCCATGCTATTCTCCTTTATACTTACTCCATCTTCCTTTCTCTCTTTCTTACTTTCTCTTTCTCTCTCTTTCACTCCCCTTCTCTCCCTACTTCCTCCCTTTCTCCCTCCTTCTTTTCTTCCTTCCATTATTATTTAATGTTCCTTTTTTATTTATGTCTATAAGCCATAACTATTCTAGAAGACCTAAACTTATTTTTTCCTCAATAGTTTAATCAGTAAGTAAGTGGTGCAATTTTCCCATTTAATTTATATGCTAAGTGGTTTCATTTAATCCTTCTTTGTTTTCTTTAGGGAAAAACCACTAACTACATCATCTGAGACTTGGAAAAGATGGGAATTTGGCTAATCTGAATGTATTGAGATATTGAATTTCTCGTCCATACTTAGCTACTTTATAGTTTGTTAGAAAATTGTGCTGCTAACCCATCAAAATTTTACTTAAGGTAGGCCTATTGCAGTGGATTTTTTATATCCCTTATGATATGATACCTGGGGCTTCTTTAAAGAATACAGCCTCAATAATACTGACCTGCTACTGGACATTTGGGTTTGGAACTCCAAAACCGTTTTTCACATCACAGATGATCTTCTAAGTGATATTAGCTTATATGGACATATCACTTAGAATTTTAGCTGGCACATGACATGAATGAAGTGGCATCTTAAAATTTCAGTGGGATTAATGTTTAGACAATAGACTGTAGACAAAGAATTGAGATCAGAAAAAAATATTTACCATTATGGCAGAGAGATAAAGATACTTTCATGACACACTTTGAGGTAAATTCAATGGTTTGGTAAATGAAATGTAAGTGTTCAGAGAAGAAAAGAAATTAAGGTAGACTCCTGGATTTCTATTTAGGATGTTTATTTGGATACTGATGGCTTGTACTGAAATGGGAAACAATTGAAGGGACACCTTCTTTAAGACAGGTATGTTGCTTTCTCTTTTGGATTTATTTACTTCAAGGAGCCAAAGCAATATTTAGGTAGATATTTTTAAGAGTTATTTAGAATGTAGTCAATAATATTGTAATAACTATGTATGGTGTCAGATGGTTACTAGAATCATTGGAGTAATCACTTCATAAGTTATAATGTATAGTACAGACTCTCAGCTAACAGGCACCCATGGAGATTGGTAGGTGCCACTTAAATATAAGTAGACTCTTTATTAACTTGCATTTAAGCAAGTGGCATTCTGAAACAACTAGCAAAATCTGAAGTAATCCACATTTCTATTTTATTTCCTCAATAAACATCAAACTTGCAAGCAATGAATAAATATTTCCCTTTAAAAGTTAATTTTTAACTCTTATGTGTCTCAAATGACATTGATCTCTGTGCCCGGCAGAAACACACTAGAACATCTGCAGAGCAGCATGTGAAGAAGCTGCTGTCATGATGTCTGACAAGGGTGCTTTGGTGATTCTGCTGCTGCAGCTCTGCATAGTTGGCTGTGGATTCTGTGGGAAGGTTCTTGTGTGGCCCTGTGACATGAGTCATTGGCTTAATATGAAGATTATTCTGGAGGAACTCACAGAGAGAGGACATGAGATAACAGTGTTGACTCCTGCACATACTTTGTTCATCGACTATAAGAAGCCTTCCCGACTGAACTTTGAGGTACTGCACTCAGCAGCTGATGAAGAATTAATTAAGAATATAAATTATCAATTTGTGGACCTAGTTGTTAATGTCTTTCCAAAGTTAACACTCTGGCAATCAACGATAAAACTACGTGAATTTTTTATTGAAATAACTGAAATTATAAAAACCTTGTGTGAGAGTGTAGTCTATAATCAGACACTCATGAATAAGCTCCAGGAAACCAGATATGATGTGATGATTATAGACCCTGTGATGCCCTGTGGAGAGCTGGTGGCTGAAATGCTTGCAGTCCCTTTTGTGCACTCACTAAGGATCTCTTTAGGAGGCATGAAGGAGAAACACTGTGGGAAACTTCCATCTCCACCTTCCTATGTACCCGTCCAGATGTTGGGACTAACAGATCAAATGACCTTTCTGGAAAGAGTAAAGAATACAATGGCTTCAATTTTCTTTGACTTCTGGGTCCGGGATTATGACATTCATTTTTGGGACCAGTTTTATAGTGAGGCATTAGGTAAGAGACTCTGATTTTCATTTTAAACTTGTTATCAAAAGAATTTTAGAAATATTTAAATCTATAGAAATGAAAGGAGTACATTTTAAAATATCTGTCTTTAATTTAAACTCTCTAAGTGATAACATGTACCTGTTATCAAAATCTAAGTGGAAATGGGGACAAGAAATCTCTTGGCATGGTTATTTTTTCTTTACCATCATAAAACCATTTCTCATAAGATAGTTTGACATGTGTTAGGTTCATGCCAAAGCAATAGAAAACACACACAAAAAATGTTGTAATCCTCTGGAAGATGGATTGTTCATCATATCTGGATGTTATATATTAGTTTAGTACATTCAGTTTTCATAATGGAGGACTGATAGCTATTTTTTGGTAAAGAGAGAATAATGTTTATTTTAAGAGTAAGACAACTTACTTGATTTACACCAAGAATACACTAAAACAAGATCATTATTAATAATGAGATTGTATTTAATTTGCCTGAATCTGCTTCAACAATTATTTATAATTAGTGATGATTACCCTCAATCTTATGCATTTTTAATGAAACAGGGTGTGCACCATTCTTATCCCTCTCATAAACTTCAGATGAAACTTCAGAAAGTCCTATTTGGACAAGTTTATCATGGCTGGTCATGAAAAAGATTCCTAGGACTCTTTATACTTTTTGGGGGTAGTGTTACACAAAAACCTGAAAGAGGAATTTAAAAGTCTAAAAGATTCTGTGTCTTGAGCAGTAAAAGGGAGCAGATTTTTTACTTCATTTTTTACTTCATATTCTACTTCCTTTTAATTTTTTGCCTTATTTGCATAAAAATGCTTTGCAATTCAATTTCTAACCAGTTAAGTCAAATAGGCTTGCATTTCAACTGTCCTTGAAAAGCACTGATATGAACTAACAAAAAATCATATCTGACAGTATACTTGTTATCTTAATTTCTTTCACTAAATATCTAATTTTCACAGAACTGATATTCAAAAAAACCCAAATCAAAACTTTTTGATTTATACATGATTTGAACTTTAAAATGTTGATTTCCTATAACTATTAATTAATTGATTTAAAATTGAGTGTACATTACCTTGCCTGGGTTCAGGCTACATGCGAGGCTCTACAGATCTAGGTAAAAAGTACAAAGTTTTAGGTAAAATAACCCTTAGAGGTAACTGAGAACTTTAATAGGTCACTGCCACATTTTGGTATAAGAGAATTATAAGTAAAGACCTCAAGAGACTCAAGTTGAGAACAAGAGGGTAGTAGTGTTATCAAAGGAGAAAGTTGTATTTGCCATGTATTCGTGCAACCCCTAAGCAGTCTTCAAAATTAAAAACTATACCACTTGACTCACTGGGTAGCTTAACGTAATACATTCATTTGATAACAATATCTACTTGACAGCTAAAATTTAAATATAATTAAATATATGTATATATATGTATTATATATATGGATATATATATGGATATATATATATATATCCATTCTCATTATGACTCAATTTCATGTGAATAATGTAACTAATGGAAAAGGGCTATTTTTCAGTTTTATTCCACTGTCATAATTCCTCACATAGAACATTTCAAATACAGCTTATAAAATTATTTACAGACTAATTTATATTTAAATTCACTTCCACTTTCCTTCTTTTTATCCACTTTATATTCATTATTGTGAATCACTGCTTTAAATATAGAGTTTTCCTAATTACTTTAAGCACGGTCTTTCTAAAATGAAATCACTTAAGGAGAAAAACAAGAGAAATATGAGAATGACTATTAAAAATATCACCTAGGGGTTTGTAATCAAGGCAAGATTTGAGTCACAAGAAAATAGGCATCTAGAAGGCAAAAACATTTATTTGAAGCTAAAAAATCAAGTTCAAATTAATCTCTGGCAATTTCAAACTGAGTGTCCCTGAGCAAACTTTCTTTATTATCAAATTGTAGCCTTTGGACTATATGACCTTTGGATGCTATTTCAAGCATTAAAAAGTAATGACTCTAAAATAAGGCTTTCCTGTCTGGGTATGTATCTGTACCAATTTTGATTAAAATCCTAATGTGAAAAGAATTCCCATCTCAGTTTTTCTTTTTCCTTTCTCATATATATATATATATATATATGATTGACTTGGCTAATTGTAATTCACTATTCTTCCTCATAAAAATTCTAAATTAATACCTTAAACATGTCCCCTTCAAAACATGTCATTTAAAACAGCAGTAATGTAAGTGTGTGGTAACTGTAGTATGTACTTGTGTACTTCACATTCCCAAAAGAGGGTCATTATGAGTATGAATTACTCAGGGAGTCCTAACTAATAAAATACTGACCCATAAATTGAAGTGATGGGATATAACTCAGAAGGATAAGATGGACTGATGTCGATGGGATCCTACAATATGAGTAATCCTAAGATTATAACATGCTGGGATGTTATGAACATATTCCTGATTGGGAGACTAGAAATCATTGAGAGGTGATTTGGTGCAGATATTGCGGGGTTAATCTATCATCTGTCATTCAGCTGGACAGAAAAATTAGTAAGAAATTAATTTTAGTTTGGAGCTGTAGATAAATGTTAGTTTTGCTGTAAAAATAAACTTGCATATAACTAATCTTTCTTCTATCTTCCTTTCTTCTTTCATCTTTATTATTTTCTCTTCCTGTTAATTTCATATTATTGTGCTAATGCCCTTTTTCATTTTACATCTAGAAGCCGTATTATTCTAGAATACCTATGTTCATTTTTCCCTTAATGGTTTATCATTAAATTAGTGGTAAAGTTTTTCCATTGAACTTATAGGCTAATTTTTCCCCACCCAACCATTTGCTTTTTCTCCAGGAAGACACACTACATTATGTGAGACTTTGGGAAAAGCTGAAATTTGGCTAATTCGAACATATTGGGATTTTGAATTTCCTCATCCATACCAACCTAATTTTGAACATGTTGGGGGACTGCACTGCAAACCTGCAAAACCTTTACCTAAGGTAGGACTATTGCATTGAAAGACTTTATGTACCTGATGATATGATACATAAGTTTTCATTAATGATTACAGTCTTAATAACAGAGCTGTGACGCTGAACATCTTTCGTTGGCTACCCTATTTCCATTTTCCATGTCAGATTACAGGTTTCACACTTCAACCCAGAGGGCCATAGGGGCAAAAGCAACTTATTCTGCCTGAAAAGGCAGCTCTCATTAATGGGAAACCTATCGGTGTTAGGGGGATATGTGGCTGACTTGCAGTGACCTTGTTGGCAGACAAGCACAGCCTCTCACAGCCATTACAGGCAGGGAGGCAAAGCTTTGGTCTCATCACAGCCATTGCTAACACACAAGCAAAGCTGAAAATTCATGAACCTACCTCCCCCTGTTCACTCCACTGTAGCAGAACCAGGTAGAGGTGAAAACCATTTGAGGCAGCAGAGTCATGTTTGATTAAATAGTACCCCTGGTGGCCACTGCTTACAAGGAAGCAACACCTCATGCTCATAGGATGGGAGCTATGATGCCAGCTATATCCCACCATGGTCGTGGTACCCCAAGACTCAGGTTACCCAGACACAAAAGGGATGCCCACCACCCCAGGAAATGCAGGACATCTTCCACAACAGAGGCGACAGCACCCCACTGAGATCCTGGAACTGCTAAGTGAAAGTAAAACAAAACAAAACAAAACAAACAATACAAAACAAAAAGCTTGGACTATAGCACCATCTATTAGAAAACAAAAGTAAGACTTCTACTTGTCAACCTTGTGAATTGTTAAAAGCAAAACAGTTCAAAAAAGTAAAGAGTTCACTTTTTCAAATGTATAAGCAGAGAGATGATTCATCAAGTACTTTGAATAACCAAGGTAACAAGATAGCAAAGGAAGAAAAATTGAAGTCTCCAAAACCAAACTAAAAGGCATCTAAGACTCTGATTTAAATGTTATAGAATTCACATACCAGTTATGAAAAAATTCAGTAAGAAATTTAAAAACTCAGAAAGGCAGTTCAGTGAACTCAGGAATGAAATTATTGAACAAAAGGAGTGTTTTACCAGATTGAAGCTGTAATAAAGGTCCCAACAGAAATTCTGGTGATAAAGAATTCAATAAATGAGATGGGGGATGCCATGATGGCTCAGCAGCAGGCTGGACACTCATCTTGTAACCCTGGGAACTGAGAATCAAATCCCTGTCCCAGCCCATGCAGATCCATATGCTGAACTGGGGTGTGCCCCCAGTTTGGTTCTTACTGGGGTGAGCCTCCTATATGAGACCCCAGGTTCAGCTCCCGTCCTGGGTGTGCTTCCCATGTGGGAGGCCTCCACTGGTTCCTTCCTGCCCTGTGTGGCATCGTGCCCATCTATGGCATGAAACTACATAGATAACCAATGATGTACAACTATGGATACTGCTCTGGGCCCTCCTCTTTCACTCTGTCTCTTTCTGTCTCTCTCCATTTCTGTTTCCCCATCAAAAACAATAAACAAAATATTTAAAGCCATTTAAATAAATAAATTAGGTAAGTAAGTAAGTAAATAAATAAGATGAAGAATGCATTATAGAGTATTGGAAAAACAGCAGACCATATGGAAAAAAGAATTAACGAGCTCTAAGATAGAAACCTAGGAACAACACAGGAAAAAGTACAGAGAAAATCAAGAGTTTTTTAAAAAATGAAAAAACTATATGAGATCTGATTTCATTAGAAAGAGCAACAAGAATGTATTTCAGAGGAAGAGAGGCAGAAAGGAACATGGAGTCTATTCAAGGAAATAATTGATGAGAACTTCCCAAACCTATGGGAAGAGTTAGACATTTACACAAGAAACTAACTGAACACCTAATTATCTCAACCCAAAAAGGCCTTCTCCAAGACACATTATATTGAAACAAAAAATAATGACAAAAAAAATAAACTCTCAATGCAGCCAAGTGAAAGAAGAAAGGAAGAGAGGACAGAAGGAAAGAAGGAAGGGAGGGAGGGAAAACTGGTTTCCTTTTACAAAGGATTACCATGAGATTTTTTTAAATGGAAAACTGTTAAGCCTGGAGAGAGAAGAAAATATTCAGAATATTTAAAGAGAGAAATCACAAGCCAAAAATAATATTCATTAGACATGAAGGAGAAATAAAAGGCTTTCCCATATAAACAAAAGTTAAGAGAATTTACCACCACAAGCCCTGCATTGAAAGACACGTAGAAAGTAACTATTCTACCAGAAACAAAAAGACAAAAGTACACAAAACAGTAAGATGATAGATAGAAGCAGCAAAGTGCAACTGAATAATAAAACATGAAGCAATTATAACATAAAGGTTAAAGGAGTAAGATCATTAAAAATCACTATACTGTAATGTATAATGAACACACAGCATAAAAGGTGATAATCTGTGGCAACAAAAACATAAAAAGGGAAGAGAAAAAGAACTGAACATATAGAGTTGATAAAATGCAAGTAGAAGAAAAAGTATTATATGGATCTATGAGACATTTTACACAAACTTAATTGTATCCACAAAACAAAAATCCAGAGCTGAGACACAATTCATAATTTATAAAAAAGCAAAAACCTGATTCTGAGTGGTGAGCTCATGATGCAATACATGGATGAAGTATTATAGAATTGTACCTATGTAACTTTACTAACTAATGTCACCCCAATAAATTTGATAATAATAAAAATAAAGAAATAATAATAATAATTCACATACAAGAAAAAAAATCAAACACAGAAGAAAAGAATAAAAAGTCACGAAGCTCAAATAACACACAAAAATGCAAGAATTAAAAAGCAATAGTGAGGATGCCAGGATGGATCAGCAGGATAAGCGCTTGCCTTGCAGCCCCCGGGGTTGGAGGCTGAAGTCCCAGCCCCAGCCCTTATGACCTATATGCTGAACTGGGGCATGCCTCCTGTTCAGGAGGCCTCCAGCCTGGTTTCCACCCTGTGCAGTCCCCCGCCCACCTGTGTGGAACAAAACCGTGTCGAAAACTGATGATGTACAACTATGAGAGACTGCTCTGGGCCCCTCCCCTTTCTTTCTCTGTCTCCATCTCTCTCTCTTTCTCTGTCAAAAATAGTAAAATAAATCTTAAAAAAAAAAAAAGCAATAGAGATATAGAACAATCAGAAAATAAGATATTTTTGCACAGTGAAGAAAATCAACAAAACAAAAGGACAATCCATTGAATGGAAGAAGATATGTGCAAATTATATATCCAATATATAATATCCAGCTTATATAAGAAATTCATACAATATCAGAAAAACAGAATACCCACACATGAACTTACTCATTGATGGACTCACTTACTTTGAGCTCCAGCACTGGAGCCGCAGCTTTAAAGCTCCAGAGACAGACAGGGATTAACTGAATTATGTGGCTTCAGAACGAGGGCTGGAGGAGCATCTTTCTCCAAGATAGAAGTGCTGGCAGAAGCCACTGTTACCTTGTTGAACCATTTTTCCCACCCAGTGTGCAGATGGAGTTGACTACCATATCTTAGACCCATCACGCTGGCCAATACCATTGGCCACACACTGGTGATTTCCTGAGACCCCTACCTACCCATCCAACATATGGACCCACTCAAGCCACTTCCAGTGGCTTTTCTATATAAATGGCCTGTCATGGCTCATGCCACACAGTTTTATAAAATCTCTTAAAGGTTCACAAACCCCAAACAAGCAGCATCTGACCTGTAAGCCCTGTAAGCCCTTGTAAACCACACCACACCCAGCATTAGAGACAGCAGGCCTTGGTTTGCCGGTTAGCCTCTCCCAAGCACCTCCAAACTGAACACAGTGGCAACTACCTGCAAATAACTTTGTAGCTCATACCAAGCATCTCTGGGCAGGTTCAGGTAGCAGCTGACCTTGGTCTGCAACAAAGCTATCACCCCCTCCAAAAAAAAAAGAAACCACCACAAAACCCACACATTCAGTGGCCAGCTTCAGACCACACCAAAGCACCACACAACCACCTTCACAAAAGACATACCCAAAAGAAAGATTGGGCCAGCACCAGAACCCTGCTAAAGTGAATCCTTCTTTGGATGGTCAGTCCCTGCACAATAGCTCCTCCACTCTAGTCATGGGCAGTCCTCAGAATCAGCCTGAGCATCAATCTCTCCCATTGACACACGAACAGCAACCAAAGCTCAACACAACACACATAGGAACACACCTGGAGCATCCAGTTCAGGTGACCAGGAATACTGTACCACTGAACCCCATGAGGACACCTAATACATAGGGTCACTCCACTAAGACTAGGAGACACAGCAGTTCTACCTAATACATAGAAATAAACATGGAGGACAGGGAGCAAAAATAGATGAGTAAATTAAGAGGATGTGTTACATATATACAATGGGATATTGCTCAGCCAGGGAAGGGAATGGGTTCTCGCCATCTGTGGTGGCATGAGTAGACCTGAACGTATTGTGCTGAGTGGAGTATGTCAGACAGAGATTGGCAAATACAATGTGATTGTGCTTCCATGTGAAATCTAGAGAACAGGTTATCTGAACAAACAAAATAGAAACAAGCTCAGAAACACAGAGAGCATTTTGATGGTTGCCAGGTGGAAGGCCCAAAGGATGGAAGAAGGGGAGATGAAATTAAGAGATACAAATTGGTAGTTATAAGATAGTCATGCAGATGTAAAGTGCAGCCCATGAAATATAGTCAATAATATTGTAATATCCTTTTAGGATTGAGATAATTAGACATTCTGTTTGCTTTTGGGATTTGAGAACCCTAAAAGTAAAGAAAAATGTCATTGGGGGCCAGATCAGGAGAGCAGGGACATTGTTTCAATACAGTTATTTGTTTACTGGCTAAAAATTACCTCACAGACAGTGCCATGTGAGCTGGTACATTACCATCGTGCATGAGCCATGAGTTGTTGGTGAAAAGTTCAGGTTGTTTTCATCTAACTTTTTCACACAGCCTTTCAGCACTTACAAATAGTCAACATAGTTGATTATTTGTCCAGTTGGTAAAAATTCATAATGAACAGTCCCTCTGATATGAGAAAAGGTTAGCAACATCGTCTTGACTCTTGATTTGGACTGTCAGAACATTTTTTGGTCGTGGAGAATTGGCTGACATCCATTGTGCCCACTGATGTTGTTTCAGGGTTTTATTAACACACATGATCACACAACACAAATCATCATCTTGCTTCTCCACAAGGACTTGGCAAACTCAAGCACCAACATTCTTGTGAAAACACACAAAAACACCCAACAATAAGTAAATGCCATTCAGCAAGACGCCACCACATGTCAACACAAACACAGCTGTGAGACACTAATATACCAAGGTTATGAAAACTTACTGTTGTTTCTACTGTGCTGCCAATGTAAGAGCACAGGGGCAAGTTAGCAAACTTAATTGTCAGACCTCATATTCATAGCTGTCAATGGCAGATTTAGGTCCCCTACTATAATTGTGCTTCTGTCAGTTTTCCTATTTAGTCCTGCTAGTAATTGCTTTATATATTTTGGTGCTCTCTAATTGGGAGCATATGTGTTTATTGATAAATGTTAGGTCTTCTTGTTGGACTGTCTCCTTATTGTTATGAAATGTCCATCTTTGTCTCCTGTTAACTTTTTTATCCTGAAGTCTATTCATTAGCTATAAGTATGGCTATACTGGCTTTTTTCTGGATGCTATTTGTTTAGAGTATTGTTTTCCACCCTTTCTCTTTGAGTCTGTTTGTTCTTACAGCTGAGCTGTGTTTCTTAAAGGCAGCATATGGTTAGGTTTTGTTTTTAGATCAAGTATGTTACTCTCTGCCATTTTATTGAGTTCTTCAGCTTCAGAATTTCTATTTGGTTCTTTTTAAAAATCTCAATCTCTTTGGTAAAGTATTCATTTTGTTCATTAATTTTATTTCTTAGTTCATTGAACTAGCTATCTGAGTTTTCTTGAATCTCATTGAGTTTTCTTCGGAACTGCAATCTTGAATTCTCTCATTTAAGTCACATGTTTCCAAGTATTTAAGTTTATTCTCTGAAAATGTTTCACTTTCTGTCTGAGATGCTTTGTTACTTTGGTTGTTTATGGCATTTTATGGATTATATCTCCTCCTAGGCATTTATGGGAATAAGCTGGACAGCAGATTATGTTTTCCAGTCTGTGGCACTGATGTGTTTTATTTTTCTCTTGCCCTGTTCTTAATTCTTGTGTTGGAAGATTCCCTGAAGAGACGGGCATCTCCTCCGTGACCAGGTCACCTCTGTCTGAGGTCACCACTCCTCGGGAGAATGTGGTAGGTGAGGGGTCTGAGTCTCTGAAATCCCCGTGCTGCCTCTGTAGCCAGATGCGGAGCTATGCTGCCTGAGTTATCCTAGGTGCCCTCAGCAGCTGGGATCACCTGTGAAAGGCTGGGTTGAGGTGCACTGGAAAGATGCTGCTAGTGTGTTTGTGGCTGTGTTCTCATCAGAGTAGTGCTGACTCCCAGACCACAACTGCTTCACCTTGATATTTCCACCCTGGTCACTGGAATTAGCTGCAGTGTGCATCTGCCACTTAGGAACTGTCTGTGCAGTTCTCAGGGTTGTAGATATTCTGCTCTTTAACACTACACTCACTGCTACAGTTCCTTCTAGGGACCATTGCTGGTTCTAAGTGGGTGGAGGGAGGCAGTCACCTCCCAGGTTTTGTGTTCTGCCTGGCAATGAGAGCTGTTTGAATTACAGCTGTCATACTTCTGTGTTCAGTTGCTGCCCTGAGGTCTCTGCCCTGATTGCTTAGTTGAACCATATTATATGTTCAGGGCCACAGAGAGTGCACCTGTAGCCTGAATCCTACCCTCTCCTGGGACTTCAGTAAGCTCCAGGCTGCATCTGTACGCCCATCTCTGTACTACCCCCTTCTCTCCCTTGTTCACCCCAACTCACCCACCTTTAGATATTCCAATGTACAGATTTCTCAGACATGTTTGTGTACTTTGCAGAGAATCCTGAATTAGAACTATTCAACTTGCTGTAATTTCCAGGGTAGAGATCAATGTGCTGCCATGTGTATGAAATCACTAATCTCTTTAATAAAATTAAACCTGATGAGTAACTGTTCATCAATCATGAAAAATAGTGTATTTTTATTATCTAATCCCTTTGTATAATGGTTTGGTTCCATGGGTACTAACCAATGATTATATATTTAAGGCATAGATTTTAGACACATACTTTCTTAAAGAGATTAGGTTGCACTAGGTGTCAAGAATAATAATAAAAATAAAAAGAGTCTAACCATACCTCTGACAATCCTGTTGAATATTCATGTTAGAAGTATAAGTGAATTTTATTGTATTTCCTGTGATGCTTGCCACACCTTTATAATAGCAAGAATTTTTTCTCTACAGGAAATAGAAGAATTTGTCCAGAGCTCAGGTGAAGATGGTATTGTGGTGTTTTCTCTTGGTTCAATAATCCAAAATTTCACAGAAGAAAAGGCCAATCTTTTTGCCTCTACCCTCGCCCAGATTCCACAGAAGGTTAGTACAACCTTTGATGCTTCCAGACATATATTTGCCAATGGAAGAGAAACTATAGCTAATGGTGTCTTTCCAGGTAAAATTTGAATCTAATTTCACAGTTACTATATCAGGTACCAATATTTTAAGTAAAATTTTGTAGGACATTATAATAGTGAGTTTAGGCATGTTTGAGCCTTGTCTAATGAGTTTTGCTGTTACTAGGAAAACACATCATTTTTGAATTATTTTGTTTTTAATGAAATAGAAATGCAAACTTTTAAGTCCAGTACTCATTTCTCAGTATTTGAAATACTAAGGAATGTTCTGACCACTCCCAATATAGTACTGAAGTGTAATCACTCTCAGGACCATGAGAAGGAAGAATTGAAATGACAAAGATGGAGATGAAACATACTCAAGAATATCCTCTACATCTTTGGTTGTATTAGGGCTTGATTCATTATAGTTGAGCACAGAAGCCTAAATTCCTTGAGTCTTTTGAATTAGAGTGTTCTAAAATTAAAAGGTCTTAGAAATTTTAATATTATAGTCTATTTGCTTGTTCTAATTTATGATATTCAATTAATTTTAATGTTATCACTACAATTGTAGATTTCCACTCTTTATATATCACCATTTGTGAAATATTGAAGAGCTCTTGTTATATTTATTTTTGGTTAAATTCCATAAAATTATATATAATTCTCAAAAAAGGCATATGTGCTAATTGCAACCCAAAACAAAACAAGATACTTTATTTAACAATGAAACATAAACAAATGTACTATCTCATTCTCACTTAAAAAAATAATAAAAACAAAGGCATTGTGGGAGAAAAAAATAGTAGAAAGAAAAAGAGGATAAAAAGATAACCAATCATCCAAAAACAAGTAGATAAAAATCTAAAGCAATAGTATTTGTTAGAAACACTTATTTGAAGATAGATTATGATGGTCAGGGACATAAATTTATACAGAAGTGATGTGGTCATAAAGATTTTAACTCCCACATTCTGATTACGTAGGCTAGCACTGCTTTATTTTCTAACTCTTCACTTATAATCTCACTCCCAGAAGCTTTTAAGTGATAATAGACAAAATTTTAATAGTCTATTTAATAGGCAACTACCATAATAGGCTCTTTTTAAAAGGTGGTTGTAAATGATTCCACTATTTCTTTCAGTGTTTACAAAGTATACCTAGAATAAAATATATACTCCTTTTTCAATGATCACTTAGACTAGGGTAGATGCATTATTTATAAATAATTCTACAATCTGAAACTGTCATTATATTGTAGTTTTACTTGTGAAATATATACATTGTCTTTCATAGGTTTTATGGAGATACCAAGGGAAAAAACCAGATACATTAGGAGCCAATACTCGGATTTATGATTGGTTACCCCAAAATGATCTTCTTGGTAAGACTGTGGGGAAGAAAAGTTATATAGTGGTTGATGGATAAGCCAATCAATTTTTAACAGCTGATATTAATATAATAACAAATATTTAACAAAATTTTCTCATTTTACCTATAGTTTTAAAATATATAGTTAAATATTTGACCATTAATTTTAAAGATTCATACTTACTATAACTCAGATGGGAGTTTCAGGCAAAGGAATTAGGGCCTCCTTTTCCCGGGATAGCAGTTTTCTGTGGCAGCAGTGCGCCACGCACTCAGCTTCCATAGAAAATACAGCCTTATTTAATAACTTATCCCATAGATCTTCCCCAACTGTCTCTGAATGTCTGTTCATGTGTTACAATAAAATTTTCAACTGCCTCACGTTCTATCCCCAAACTAGGTCATCCCCAAACCAAAGCTTTTCTCACTCATGGGGGAATGAATGGGATCTATGAAGCTATTTATCATGGAGTTCCTATGGTGGGAGTTCCCATATTTGGTGATCAGCATGATAACATTGTTCACCTGACAACCAAAGGAGCAGCTGTACGGATGGACACAAACGCAATGACCAGTGCAGATTTGCTCAGTGCTTTGAGAACAGTCATAAATGATCCCTCGTAAGTACTAGTGTTTTAAAAGGCTTACCATTGGTTGTGCTGAGCACCACACAAAAAACGTTAGATGCTGTGCTTATAAACCTTTTAATGGATATTCTCCTGCACTCTTGAGACATTCATTATCTGGTCTTAGAAATCTCCTGGAAAGTTGCTTCAGACAACATCACACACCTTTCTTGAAAAAAATTAAGCTTGAATTAACAAATCATTTATTCTGAGTTTTCTATGTCTGCATTTAACCACATTCAGTTAAAAATATATTTATTTTTCAACCTCCCCACTATACCTATTAATGTCCTATACAAAGAGAAGAGTTCATATAACAATTTCTATAGGTCTTAGATTGTTTAAATTTTATAACATGTATCATATAATTAACAAAAATAAAATGTCATTTCTTCCTTTCTTTGTATTTGCCTTCCAGTTATAAAGAGAATGTGATGAAATTATCAAGGATTCACCATGATCAACCTGTAAAGCCTCTCGATCGAGCCGTCTTCTGGATCGAGTTTGTCATGCGCCACAAAGGAGCCAAACACCTGCGACCAGCCGTCCACGACCTCACCTGGTTTCAGTCCCATTCTTTAGATGTGATTGGATTTCTGGTGGCCTGTACAGCATCTGCTATATTCTTGGTCACCAAATGCTGTTTGTTTTCCTGTAGAAAATTAGGTAAAAGAGGAAAAAAGAAAAAGAGGCAATAGATCCTTTTGAGTTTGGCAAAGGCCTGAGTAGACAATCCTGTTCTTTCCAGCCACAAATTGTTTAATGAGAACACAGCACTTTCTTCCTGTTTTCAAATTTCCCACTCCTCTATTTTAGCCTAAAGAGAAAGGCAAGAATTCCACAAGACCATTAACGAGTGAACGTGTCCCATTCTTTCTTTTCCAGTCCCACACATGTTTACCCTCTTCCTCTTTACCCACTTTCTGACACAGGAATATTAGAGTTTTACTCATGTCATCACTATTTTAATTGCATAACTTTAAGTGATATGGAGATTGCTGGAGAGAACAAACTATGAGCTGAATTTCGTGGATGCAGGGATCTCAGAATAGTGCAGTTCAAGATACTGCCGACTCAGTGGCATAAAAACAGAAATGTATTTTTTTACAATTATGGAGGCTAGAAGGGCGAGATCATGATGCAGGCAGGGCTGGTTTCCTATGAGACCTCCCTTCCTGTCTTGCAGTCACCTGTGCCCTTTGCCTTCTCATAGCCTCTCCTCTGTGCTCCTAGGATGAAAAACAATGCCTGTTTTTTCCTCTTTTTACAAGGACATAAATCCTGTGGGATTAGAGTCCTACCCTGATGACCTGATTTAATCTTAAATACTTGTTAAAGGCCTTATTGCCAAAGATAGTCATATTGGGGGTTAAGGTTTCAACATAAAATTTGAAGTGGGTAGAAACACAAGTCAGTCTATAACAAGCTTTACCAAACAATCATGGTCTATATTTTTGCCTTTAAACAACAATTCTTGTGTGATTTTTATGTATAAGGGACAATTATGAGCAGTTCTCAAAATAATAAAAATAATCAATAAAATGATATTCTTCTGCAAATGAGAATGTCAGTAATATTTTAAAGATAAACATATTATTTGAGGAGAAATCAATTAAAGAATCATCCATTAAAACAGAATTATTTTACTAATTTTACTGAAACTTTTAGACATATAATTGATAGCCTTGAAGTTACATTTACCGGTAAAAATCAATAGTATTCATATTTAAATGATAATTATATGTAATAGAAATGTTTCCTACATTAAAGCTATATATTTTAAATGTAATATTGTGATTATTTCCAGTTTCTATCTTTTACAAATGTAAATTCATCGATTAATTGTTATTTAAGAATATAAGATACTAGGAGATCTGCCTCACCGATATAAGATTTATTAAATTTTTATCAATGCAGTACTCTAACATAAGGTTGATACTCATATTTTAATCAGCTACACATTACTTTAACATAGGAAACACTACAGTAAATTTGCCCTTTTGTACTCTTGATAACATATTAACTTAATGTTTTATTTTCCATACTTATGTTAAAAAGAACATTTAAGTACTTAACATTTGGATGCCAGAATGACTCAGCAGGTTGAGTGCTTGCCTTGCAGACCTGGAGTCCAAGGATCGAGTCCCAGACTGGGCCCATGCAGACCCATATGCTGCACTGGGATGTGCTTCCCAGATGTAGGCCCCCAGCTAGCACTTCTTCTAGATTGATTTCCCAAACTTAATTGTCATTGACTTATTAACAATCTGCCACAGAAGATATAAAAAGAAATTATTTTTCTATGCACTGTTTTATATGCCTATTAGGAGTCCAAGCAGAGAGAACAAGTCTAGAACTTAGAGAGACACTCTATTCTAAAAATACAAAATTGTATAATATATAAACTTGATACATTCTACCATGGGACTGAATGAGATCTATATGGTAAGAGAAATTAAGAACATCTGTATATCTATTATAGCCCCAACAGGAAACAGTATTGACTCAAGAAAATTCAATTGTAGAGATATTAACACGCCCACTCCCAGAAATGTTGGTGTATCCAAAGGAATAAACAAGGGGTGATGAGTGTTCAGAGAAATTCTATCAATTCCAGTTTGGAAAAGACAGAAAAACTAGTCACATCACAGACATAGGGTCATAGAGTGACACAGTCACTACCAGAAAAGTAACGCTAAATCAGAGAAGGAGCAGGGAAGATATTCACTGATTTGTTTCCTCCTGCTCTCATTATCTATAGGCATCTCCTTCAGCTGAATCTCATTAAACTTTGTCTGGGCAAACTTCCAAGTGACAAAAATAACATCAGCCAGAGTCCTTGGAGAAAATGTCAAGAGGAAAAGGGTGAGAATGGACTTCCCTAAGGAGTCACAGTTGTTCAGATGCGGAAGCTCTCATCTCTAACAAAGCAGGTCTTTGCATCACAGTGCTTTTTTGCACCACCTTCATAGTCTCAGCTCCTAGAGCTGCTCAGCTGGCTGCAGTTGATAATTTAACTTTTTCCCATAACATTACATTTGTCCTTTATAAGTGGCAGCTCCTCCATGACTCAGATTCTTTAATTGGTGGTATGTTCTAAACCAGGGATTCCCAACCCCATGCCCGCCATGGCGCCTGCGGCCCGATTTGTGTGCGCCCGCCATTATTTGACTGCATCAGAAGTTTTTCATAAACACTAAGTAAAACTATAATTTATTTTTATACATTTGTTAGAATTTTAAAATATTGTTTGAGTATCTACACAGGTTTATTTATTTTTTATTTTTTTATTTTTTGTTTTATTTATTTATTTATTTATTTATTTATTTTATTTATTTTTTTCTTAACATTATATTTTATTGTTAAATTTAATGGGGTGACATTGGTTGGTAACAATCAGACAGTTTCCCAATGGACAACTCCACATCACATCACCCATGCATCGCATTATGTGCCCAGCTCCCAGAATCAGGTCCCCCTCCAACCCCATATATCTGGTGCCCACTCCCCCTCCCCACACAACTCTCCCTCCCCCTTCCCCCCTCCTCCCTCCTCTCCAGGTAAACACCAAACCATTGAGTGTGTCCATAATGCTGGTGCCCTCTCCCACCTCCCCTCCCTCTCTCCCTCCCCCTCCTCCCCTTCCCTCAGGCAATCACCAAGTTATTGGTACACAGGTTTATTATATTCATTGGTTTGTTTGCGATATCGTATGTATAAGTTTTTCCCTAGCTTTCACCTTTGTACATGTCGCGTCTTGTTTAGCCGCTGCACTCTTTAAACTCTCCTCCACCCAACCGGGAGACGCGAAGTTGCCATTTTGATTGCTGTTGCTGGACTGATTGGGTCGTGACGGTTAGCTAGGATCACAGTGTTTTGATATATTCAATTTTAAATGAACTAAAAGCGAGGTAGGTAATCTATTATTATGGTGGCAATTTGATATGATATTGTAGTTCTATAACTATTTGTATTTTTATGTTTTTAGTCCTAAAATGAGTGGACCAAATAAGACAAAACAAACCTATAATTTTAACACAGACTGGAAGGAATCATATTGTTTCATTAATTTAAAAGGTAAATGCAT
>PVKE010005163.1:0-60436 GCA_004027555.1 Craseonycteris thonglongyai
TAGTTGCAACTTCTTAACGTGGTATTTTTAGATTTATATTTGGCTTTAGATTTATTATGTCACTTTACCTATTAAACCACCACAATTTAACGAACATGGGAAAACTATTAAGAGATGTGTGCCCAAGTACACTAGACTCTCAGTTAACTGGCACCCACGGGGACTGGTAGAGGCCAGGTTAATGTAAGTAGACTCTCTATGAACCCGGAACTCAAGCAACCGGCTTGGGAGTGCCTGTTGCTTTGAGTTCTGGTTCACACAGAGTCTACTTCGAAATGCTAACGGCTATTAATATTTCCCTGTTGCAAAGAAGTGCTAGGTAAGAACATGGAGACTAATTGTCTCCCAGGATCTATAAAGACAAATGTATTTCTTAAACCTTATATCATGAAATAGCAATTATTGAGCCCTTCCTGTTCTTTTATTTAATCGTACTTTTCATAAAACGAAGGCCTAGAGAGAGGAAGTGATTGGCCCAAGGTAGGCAGTGTGAATGGTGGGGTCTGTGCATCCCAAGGTCCTCTGGGCCAGGTGCCCGCTGTGATTAGGAGGCTGTGATGGGCAGGGGAGTGGGGAGGGGAGGCATACAGACAGGCGGGGCCAAAAGCAGCAATTGCAGAACAGCCCTAGGGGGAGGCTGTGCTCACACCACTTGTTTAGTCCTAGTTCTTCAGGATTGTGACATCTCGCACAGGCTTTATTTTTCCATAAAATGAAGATTTGTGAGAAGGAAGCAGAGGTACCAAACAACTAACAGACATGCTAAACATAAGGCAGCCCCAAAGAATTGGGACAAAGGCTGGCACCCTGGCCAAGCACAAGATGTTCCTCTGGGTGTAGTCACCGCCCGTCAGTCATTCCTCCCTAGTGGCAGAATGACAGTGGGGACACAGCACCCTGGCTTTCAACAACAGAAAGTTGCTTTCCCTCTTCCTTTACCAGTCCTGGCCACCTCCATGCTGTGTTTAGTCCCGTCCTAACGGGCTGGGACATGCGCCAGGAGCATGCCTCTGGCCAACTTGACACTGTGAAGCCAAAGGTGCACTTCTGTGCCCACGTGTCTTAGGCTGTGGCTGCAACTTCTACGAGACGGAACACCAGAAGGGTGGCCAGTTTTCAATGAGTTCTGAAAACCTGCCTGAGTTCTCAGCCATGCTCCATCCTGCTGGACTGGGCAGATTATTTTAAGGGCTCCGCTTAGAAAGGAGGCAGGAAGCTGACACCGGCAGGAAGGCAGAGGCACCAGTGGGGAGGGGGATCCACCAGGTCAATGCCTCTCTCTCTCTCTTTCTCTCTCTCTTTCTCTCTCCTCCATAAACACCGCCCCAGGGCCAAACCAGATGCTGTGTCCTGCTCTCTTCCCTGCTTTTATCCATTTCCTCCACAGAAAACATGAAAACTCGGCCTGTGGCCAAAGCAGCTCACATCAGGTGTTCTAAGAGACATTCCCGTGGGCTTGAAATTAGTGTGTCGTTTAAGATGTCTCTGTACACACCTCCAGGAGCGTCTTCCCTGCACATTTTCTTTACACTTCATAAGCAGCAAATAAACATCAGGAGGAACAATATGAGGCACCAAACATTCCCTCCCAGGTTTATTTACACGTGCCCTAGTCGCTTTCTAAATTGGAACCATGGGGTAAAGATCACAGTGTTGTCAAACACGCAGGGAAATGATTTTCAGCACCTTTGCAACATCATCATTCCACTAGGCTCTTAAATAAACCACTTCAGTTCAACTGCAATGTACACCCCTGTGAAAGATATGCCAAGCTTTAAAATAGGTTTTCATGGCACTCTAACACATACCATTTTCCCCCTAATCATTGTCATATTGATCGAAAAATATAATAATCTCTGCAATTCAGACCCTCGTTGTTTAAAAATAATTTTGACAAGTGTTAAGATTAAGTTAATCATTGTGTTTTCAATGGGAAAAAGCACTTACTAAACTATTAATACTATAGGAGTAGCATGCTTAAATTGCCTACCAGAAAGAACAGCTGCTCCTTAAAGACTGTTTACATACCTAAAATGCATAAATTAAGTTGATGTGCTATGTAGCAATAATTTTATTTATGCATTAGGTCAAATGCATTTAGCTAAACTAATTTAAATCACTATGCAATGTTGGAAGAAATAAAAATGTTGCCTCTTTTAGAATCTTAAATTTGAGATGGGCTTTTCCTCTTAATTATCGTTAATTAGGAAGGTTTTATTGTAACAATAAATCACAGGGGAAGTTTCTAGTTTCATGGGCAGTTGGTGCCGGTTCTAATCAGGATTGCTGACCTAATGCTTGAGGAAGGATTGGCTGCTTCCGGAAGGGCCCACTAATGACTTAGGAAAACAGATGTGCTGTTGAACTTTCCTAGTCATGCCAAGGACAGGGTGTCCCTTTTTCCTTCTCCATCCTCTTAAATAAAACCAAGGACAAACATGACCCAGAAGCATTGTATAAACAACCAAACAGCTTACAGAATCATCAGAGTTTAGAAGAGTTTGTTCAGCTAGCAGCCATTAACAATGGAATCAACCTCGTCGTCTCTCACTCTACTAAAATCTCACCAGAGCTGACACATCTAATACAAGAAGCCTTAAGCAAAAATAAGAAAAGAAAAGAAGGCCTTTGAAATCAGGATATTTACTTAGGGAATCCTTTGGTTGTAGTAACAGAAAAGCATTGACACTAGCTTAATTAAACAAAAAGGAAGATTTGAAGGATGAAGGGGTATTCCATTCAAGACACACAGACACACAGAAGGGCCACGTGGAAATCTGGACTCAGCAATCTCATCTTTTGCTGTCTCTCTCATCTGTTGTTCTCTATTAAGTTCCTCTCTATAAATTGTCTTTCTCTGACTCTCTATGAATTTGGTCAAACTTAGATGTGGCAGGATGTTCTGGGTTAAGTACCAACAGAAACCATCTCTCAGATCCAATTCTAACATTTCAGAAGACATGATCGGTTATATCAGTGTTTCATTTCAGTTGTGTCAGACATGAGGGCTGTCCGGAAAATAGCCATTCGTGTAACTGTTCTTGTTTATTGACAATGGCTGGATGTTTTCCAGACAGCCACCACATATATAGCCTGCTATTGAGGATGCAAATATTGCTACAAGGGGCCACGTCTGTGAGTGACAAGGAGGTAGATAGGGGTTGTTGCATTATCCTCAAAATTATCTATGACCAGTGACTGGGGTGGCACTCCCCTTTGCACATGATCAATTTGGGTACAAAAAATATTCTATCATGGAATGGGTAATTTCTTATCCAAGATCAACCACAGATCTTTTACAAGAAGCATGTTTCAGCAAATCAAAGGAATAGGAATAATCAGACACCTATTTGTATTTAACTAGGCTGGTCTTATTTCCTTGAAGTGACAGTATAATGCCAGGAAGGGGTAAATGATATTGTTCCATTTATTTTCTAAGGAAGATGGTGATTGTTATTCTGCTCACACAGAGAGAAAATGATGAGAAGTGGCCCTTTGATAAAGTGCACCTGGGGAGCTTCATGGTGTGGACAGAAAGTGCCCAGCCCAATGCTGGTGCTCGGGGCTGACTCATGGCCCTACAAGGCTTCACCAGGCCCTGCACCGGGGTGTAGGTGACTGCTGCTCTCCCATTGTCCCTAAACTGGACCCCTAAACCTCACAGTCAGGCTTCACAGACTATCTCCTCTTCTCTGCATTTCAGTTTTTGTTTTCTTGAGTCCTGTATTTTTCATAGTTCTCTTTTCCCACAATCCCTGCACGTTTTGGATACTTGACAAGTTCTTTCTGCCTTATTGGTCAGGGCAGAAGAAAGCATGGATGTTGAACACACAAGACTCCGAGGTTAGGTTGCAAGTCCCCAATTTTAAGACCTGTAGGGAAAGCACTTAATTTTTCTTCAAAAAAATACTAATTTATTTTTCAATTATAGCTGACAAACAATATTATGTTAGTGTCAGTTGTACAGCACAGTGCTTAGAGATTTATATACCGATACCTTACGAAGTGATCCTAATAAATCTCGTACCCATCTGATCGCACACGTAGTTATTACAATATTGACTACATTTCCTATGCAGTCCTTTACATCCTTGTGACTATTTTTATAACTGACAATTTGTATTTCTTAATGTCTTTCACTTTTTTCACTCATCTCCTTAACCCCCCTCCAAGGCACTTAACATTTTTTTAAAGATTTATTTTATTGTTGAGAGGTGAGAGAGAGAGAGACAGACAGGGAAGGGGGGAAGGCCCAGAGCAGTCTTCATAGTATTAGTTGTGACATGGTTTTTATTCCACACAGGTGGATGTGGGGCCACGTGGGGCGGGAACTGCACCAGGGGGCATCTCTCATAGGAGTTGAGAACCTTTACCGCCATCCTGGTAAAGCGCCATCCATGCCGCTGTTCAGCATATGGGTTTCCACAGGCCGGGGCCGGGAATTGAACCTCGGACCTCATGATTGCGAGGCAAGCCCTCAACCCCTGAGCTATCCTGGCATGCCTTAACTTTTCTAAGCTTCAGTTTCCTCATTGTAAAATGGGGTTTCAGGGAGATTGAAAGAGCTCATCTCCACATGTGGAAATGAATGTGAATCCTAGAATCACCAGCAGGCAGGCACAGGGAGTCTTTCTGCACCATAAGGGAATAATAGAGAGGATTTACCTGCCACCATCCTGAGGTTCTTGGACCCTAAACTGCATAAAAACAAGGATGAGCTGGTTGGGCTCTGGGTGTGAGGCCCAGACAACAAATCATCAGGGTAGGCACTGTTTCCTCGTGGCCACCATGCCAAGGTGTCTGTGGATGTCCACAATGAGCCACACTGCCAGGTAATGGGGCAGCCCCAGTATCTCCACTGTTTAATAGCAGCAAGTTCTCCAAGAAGTACCCTGTTTCCCCCAAAATAAGACAATGTTTCTTATACCCTGTTTCCCCGAAAATAAGACAGTGTCTTATATTAATTTTTGCTCCCAAAGATGCACTAGGTCTTATTTTCGGGGGGATGCCTTATACGTATTTCAGTGAGAGGCAAAACTGTAAGTAGATCTTATTTTCGGGGGGTCTCACTTTCGGGGAAACACGGTAGATGCTGGGTGGTCAATGTTAAACATGCATAATTGCTCAATGTCAATCTTTAGATTGGCTCACCATGAAAATAACCCCACGGCTTCACACGACTCACAGTCTGCTCATACTACTTTGGCGGTGACTGAAAGATATGGTGAGCTGGCTATTAATCTCTGCCTCAGGCCTCGGTGAAACCAATACAGGGATGAGGTCTCTAACCCTGTCAATCATGCCCTTCAAGGCCCTACTTCCCCCCACGGAAAATGTCTCCAGTTGCCTGGATTAACACAAGAATTCCTAGGTTTCTCTTAGAGGTCACCATCTTTAGGAATGACCTCTCAGAATTAAAAAATAAAAAAATTAAGGTGAGTTAAGAAGCACAGTAATAAGAGTGGGTGAAATGCTTTTAGATTTGAGGACATAACCAGCACTTTCAAGTCACTGGGAAAGCCATGAAAGAGACAGTAACATAAACGTGAAACAATCAGATTGAAGACCTACATTGATCATGAAATGTTGATCATGTGTCACTGATGGAAATGGATCACCACTGGGACAATGAAGTAGAGGAGGAAGGAACTAGAAAGGAGAAACTCAAAATCGGTTTTAGAAATGTTGATGACATGTTTTTGTAACAGAGGCATCCAAGTGGTGGCATTTGAAGATGGATAGGGAAGAGGCAGAGAGAGACAGACACAGAGATACAGAAAGAGATACAGAAAGAGAGACAGAGAGATATACAGAGACAGGGGCACAGAGAGAGAGACACACACACACAGAAAGAGAGACAGAGAGGCAAAAAGAGAGATAGAGGCAGAGAGAGATAGAGTTATTTGGTTTCTTTTATATTAAGACAGCAAGACAGAGAGACACAGAGACAGAGAGAGACAGAGACAGAATGACAGAGAGAGAGAAAGAGATTCGAAGGAGCAGGGGACTTTCTCAGCTTCCTCAGGTCCACAGGAGGCTGGCACCCTGAGACCATAGAGAGGAAAGTGCAGGGTGTTATACTGACTGGCATGAGAGGAGATGAGACGAGAATTCCAGATAATATGAACAGAAAGAAAAAAAAAGAAAGACTTTAACATCTCAAAGAAATCTTGTATGACCTGCCTCTCTTTACTCTTTTCTTTTTTATTTGGTTTCCTTGCTACTTTTTATGTGACCAACACTGCGATTATTACTGATACTTCCTTGAGGAGAACATGTGAAAAGAGAGGAGAAAACTGGAGTGGAATGGGACAACAGAGGAAAATGCAGACAGAAAGTGAAAATGTCTGCCTGCCATGCTAAAAGCATTTCTAAATTCATTTTTCAAAAACAACCTCAAAGCCTTCTTGTCAGGGACAGTCCAAAGACGTTCTCTTATAGTGAGATGTCGCTGCATGTCATTCTATTATAGAACACCGTTTATCACAGAATCTGAGTGGAGAGAAGCAGGAACACGCGTGCAATTCTGCTTCCCACTGACTGCAGACACTGATCCCCATCCTCCTGCTCTTGGCCTACTCACTGGAAACCCACTGCTCCATGAGGCTCCATGAGGTCTGCTTGTTGTGGCGCTCTAGTTATGGGAATTTGGTCTCTTATATGAAACTCAAAGCTCTGGGGAAGCCGGGATGGCTCAGCAGGTTAAGCGCTCGCTTTGCAGCCCTGGGCACCAAGGATCAAATCCTGGCCCCGACACGTGAGGACCCATGTGCTGAACTGGGATGTGCTTCCCATGCGGGAGGCCCCTAGTTTGGTTCATTGCTCCCTGGTTCAGCCCCTGGCTCAAGGGTGCGTACCTCCCATGCAGCAGGCCCCAGACCCGTTCCCTCTCTGTGTGGTCCCCGCCCACCTGTGTGAAATGAAACTACTTTTCTGGCGTATAAGACGACCCCCTAATTTTACAGTTAAAACATAGGTTTAGGCCTATATTTGCTGTATAAGACTACCCCCCACTTCCGAGGCTGTAGTCTTATACAGCGAATATAGGCCTAAACCTATGTTTTAACTGTAAAATTAGGGGGTCGTCTTATACGCCCGGTCGTCTTATACGCCGGAAAATATGGTATGTTGAAAACTGATGACGTACAACTATGGAGACTGCTCTGGGCCCTCCCCCTTCTCTCTCTGTCTCTGTCTCTTTCTGTCAAAAACAATAAATCTTAAAAATCAAACCAAACCAAAACAAAACAAAAAACTCCTTCCTTTAACTTGCCCTAGTTGGCCTCAGTTCTTATCTGGAAGTACAGAGGGGCCCAAGCCTCTCATGACACACTCATACAGCCACTCGTCGCTTAAGGACCTAGCTGTAAAATGACTGCTCAGACTTAGGACCAAGTTGTCCCGAGTGGGAATCCCTTTCTTAGTCTTGGTCTTGCTCCCACAGTTGGTTAGTATTCATTACCTGAAGTGTTCGCAATAAGACTACATATTTAGATTATAAGTGTGGTGTCACATGATATCTATTGAAAAACATATCCTCGGGCTCCATGACTCACCACAAGACATCTGCCTTTAAGCTCCTTGCTTATCAACCAATTCCTTAACAACCCAGTCATAGGAACAGAATTCGGTCCTTCAGCAAGGAGTGCCTGTATTGGAATAGCATTCATTCCTCCCTTCTCCCAGCCCTGGAACCATTTCCCAGATCATACGATTGCTCCAAGCTTATCGCTGCTTCGTCCTAAGTGTGGCAAAATAAGACCATCTTGAATCCCCAGGCTGTATTTGTCAGACTTCACACATTTTCTGGGCAATTTTATCAATATCCAAACTTCAGAGAAGCCAATAGCTCCTAGGTGTGTCTATGAAGCTCAGAACTCTTGCATTTCAGCTTCCTATATCCAGCTGGTTTCCACACATCTACTTGGGTGTTCCTCAGATACTTCAAGCTCCATATACCCCTGATTATTTCCAGCACCCTCCTGCACATAGCTGCTAGGCACCTCTTATTCCATGGCTCTGTGGGTGGCTCAGGACCCACTTGGTTGCCCAAGGCAGAAATTTAAATCCCTCTCATTCACCTCCATCATCCCACTGTTGTACAAAGACATCACCTATGCTTTCTTCATATCTCTCTCCTGCAGCCAAACAATTTATTCCTTAATTCAGGCGTCTGTTGAGTGCTTTGGAAGTCAGAGAGCTCATTTGCTTGCCTAAGGCTGCTGAGGCATTCGAAGAGCTGAGTTTTCTTTCTGACATGATTCTGTCTGTCTTTGTTAGGTTCACTTCCTCGCTGCCTGAGTTCTTAATCTCCATCCCCGGTCCTTCAAACTGCTTGCAAAGTTACCTTGATAGTGTAAACTTGATCACGTCACACACCCCCTTCTCAATGTTCTTTAAAGCCTTGATGGATTTTCAGTGTTCTAAGCCTAGCTTAGGCTTCAGGAGTGGTAGCCATTCAATTATGACCCTTGACATTTGACCTTTGAGTGACCCAATGACCCTGGGAGCTCTTTGACCACATTTGTCAGGCAGCACACACTGCCCCTCAATGGATCCTACAAAAGTCACACATTGTTGAGAACCTGAGTTTGAACATCTACGTAGTAGCATGAACCTGGCCATATTATTATTTGTTTACCTTATACATTTTGGAAAGCACAGTATTTTATTTCTTCATTCCTGATTAAATGACCCATTTTCCATTTCAGATGTCTGTGCTAAATCAGAGCTTCTCAAGATGTCCCTCCTCTGGAATTGGGGTTTTATTATCAAGACACAATAAACATTTCCCCTTCTTGTTTTTCAGTAACATACATAAAAAATACTGCTGTGGAAGTCCTTCCTAATCAAACATTCCATATACTGAGTTAAAGGATAGTGAAATAATAAGCAAAATAATATTCTGTTATTTTTATCACGTTCTGAATATATTTTTCTCATCTCTCTTCTCTTCTCTTCTCTCTGTGCCACAGTTTCCCATTGCTTCCTCAACACTCACCATGTTTTTCTGCTATATTCTGACGATGATGAACAATAATGCCTTTTCAGGGTCACAGTTCATGTGTTTTGTTGTCTAGTAACCAGTGGCATTTAGTTAAGTGTACATTGCAGTGTAAATATATTCTTCATCTTGGGTAAGTCCACATTGAACTTGATCTTCTACTTGTCATTTGGCATTGTAATATCGAGTAAGTAGGAATGTGTTTCAAAACCAGAAATCATTAAGCATGGTGTCTATTTAATTAAATATTAAGTTATAAGAAAGATTTAAAAATACAAATCCTTTGGGTTTTTTATTTTATTTTTTATTTTTTCCTGATTTCACTGAACAATCAAGGCTCTGATTTGGGGAAATACTAAGATTACTATCTGAGTATAAATGGAAAGAGAAAAGCTAGCTTTATGTTGGCCAATGTTAAGTGCATTAAGTTCAGCTAAATAAAGTTAAAGATGTATAAATGAACCACTGAGTGCAAAGGTACTTTTTTCTTTTGTTTTTTAAAGATTTATTTTATTATTTTTGACAGAGAGAGACAGAGCCAAAGAAAAAAGGGGAGGGTCCACAGCAGTTTCCACAGTTGTACATCATCAGTTTTTGACATGGTTTCATTCTACACAGGTGGGTGGGGGACCGTGCAGGGCTGGAACTGGGCTGGGGCCTCCTGCATGGGAAGCACACCCCACCCAGTTCAGCATATGGGTCTGTATGGGCCGGGGCCAGGATTTGATCCTTGGTCCCCAGGTCTGTAAATCGAGCACTTAAACCTCTGAGCCATCCCAGCTTCCCTGCAAAGGTACTTCCTTTCCCCCCCCCCCCCCAATGGAGGATTTACAAATAAAAGTTGCAATATTTTGTCCATTTCTGATTTATTCATACAGAAGAGGATTCCACAATTATGTGCACAGTTTTTAGAATTTGCAGCTGTTTAGATGGATAACTGGAAAAGAAGCAAGCTTTATATTATTTTCAATAATTGGAGATTATTTATTAAGGGAAGTATTAATTCCCTTGATGACAAAATGTTCCCTTTAATTGATCTCATTAGGTATGTTAACAGATATAGTGATTTATTTAGTAGATATAATATCTACTTTCTTGAATTTTCAAGAAATTATGGTTATAAAAATATCCTTAAAATATTAATAAGATTATAATGTCATACGAGCAACCTGAATACTAGTTGAATTCCATAGTGAAATGCTTTCAGTGATAGAAATATATGTTCTGAATATAAAATAAAAAGCTCCTAGAATTCTATTTCCTAATATCCATCTGCATATTGTTCTCTCAATAGTTTCCCCCTCTTTTCAACCTTTTGAGGAAGGCTGTGGTAATGTGCGAAGGGCAGTAAGTTAAGTGCATTTTCAGCAAAAACTGAACAAATTAGCACTGATGTTGTTGCCCTTCCTGCCCAATGAGAAGACAAATTATAGATATTAAGCTTTAGGTTGAGGTGTGTTTCTGGTTGGTTCAAGAAACAAGATGTAACTATAAAACACATACCTCTCAAATATATTTGGCCCATTCATAACCAAAACTAGTAGCTGATTTATATATTAATGTACTACCCATAGACATGTCTGTACAGCACACAATGTATTAAAATCTAGTACCGTAATTGCTGTTTGATCGTACATCTCCACATAGATATAAAAATTGAACAATTACTTCTTATTATACGTATAGATGTGGGGCTTGTTGTTGTTGTTGGTGTTGTTGTTGTTAATGTTAATGTATTCTTGGGAATATTTGGGCTTCCTGACTTCAGATATTGTCTTTTTATCAATTCTGGAATACTCTTAGCCATTATCTTTTCAAATAATGCCTCTTTCTTAGTCTCTATATGGTCTCCTTCTGCACAGCCAATTGAACTTATGTTGGACTTTCTCACTCTGTAGTCTATCTTTCTACTCTCTTTCATATTTTTCATCACTTTGTCTCTTAGTGCTGTATTAGGAATTTTAAGTCTATTTTCCAGTTGACCAGTTCCTTCTTCATTGTATCAAGTCTACCATTTAACAAATCCCTCGAGTTTTTAACTTTAGTTACTATATTTTTTATTTTTAGAAGATCTATTGTTTAAATGTTATCTATTATTCAATATTGTTAGAGTTCTTTAAATCTATATTATACCTTTATTTCATATTCCATATCTAATATTAATCATTTCAATTAGAAATTTAGGTAGATCTCATTCTGTAGAATTATTTTCCCATACTGTCTCTTATTTATGGTCATTTGTTTCCTTATGTATTTAGTAAGTTTTTATGGTGAGCTCATGTTTTTGGACTTTTATCTGTGGGAATTTTTAAGATCTGGATAAAAAGCACATTATTTCCAAGAGGATTTTTGTCTTTTGTCACTAAGCACCTGGGAACACTGCCAAGATGGAGCCATTAAATAATTTGTTTTGTTTTGTTTTTGTTTTTTATTTATTTGTTTGTTTGTTTTTGAGGAGCATTTTCTTTTTCCTTCTCCACATTAATATGACTTAGAGGCCCTAAGACCACTGATTGAAAACATAAAGTAAGACATTGTTAAGATTTTTTTTTTTCTTTTCTTCTTCTCCACACAGAGATTAGATCTAGTCAATAGCTTTCCCCATGCTTCCCTCTGCAGCTATCTTTCATTGTTCCTTCACTGATGGTATCTCCCTGGCTGTATGTAGAGGTCTCTAATACAACTACTATCCTTCTTGGCACTGGGGATTTACTTCTTGTCCACTGAATTGTTTATTAAAATTCCCTAGGCTACAAGGAATTAACAGATCATTATAGCAAGTGATGGCTCTAGCCTTTGCATTGAGATTTTCTTCCTTTCTTCCTTCCTTCTTTTCTTCCTTCCTTTGTTACTTCCTCTCTCCCTTCCTCTCTCCCACCCTTCTTTATGCTTGGTACAGAGATGTACATAATATATTCACATTATTGTTTGGAAATAATGGGAAAATAATGTATTTGCATTATTTGATAATTCTTCTAGTTATAGCTATTGAAAGATTCTTGTAGAATAACTTCAATAAATAAGACACAAATAGAAGTCATTTGAGATATATCTGGTATATTATCTTTAAATTTTCAAGATGTTTCTTCACAAATCTATAAAAATGTAAATAAAAGTTTCATCACAAATAAAATTCACATTATGTTGTATTAAAAATTGAAGTAGCATGTTAGTCCTTAACTTCTAGAAAGAATTTCATAACCAAAATCCCAAAAACTCCACTCTCAGGGAAATATAAAAGATAGCCAAACAAATACTAACTAACCATATATAATAATTATGTGATGCAAATCATACATGTGACTCCTGAGGAATTCTGGGAGGGACGGAACCACATTTAGCCATAGCCTGTGTCCTGCCCAAGGCCACTTGGTATAAGTGAAAAAACATTCCATAGATCGCCATTGACCGCACTGGGCTTAGAGGTACCTCGAGAGGCTAAGCTATGAACCAAGGCCAGTTGTCATTAGTGCTGAGCTTAAGGTTGCTCATTCAGAGGCAGGGACACACTGAAGCCAGATGATGCTTGTCTGTGTTTTGTGAACCTTTGAGCAATTTTATGAAAGTCCATAGTATGAGCTAAGACAGGTTTTAAAGAATAGCCACTGGAAGTGGCTTGGGTGTGCCCACAAGTTGGGTGGGGCAGGGTCTCAGGGAATCACTAGGGTGGGACACATGAAAGGTGATAACCAGTTTGATGTAAACTCAGATATGGTGGATGCCTGTGTCTATATGCAGGGAGTGGGGAGGGCTCAACAAAGAAACAGAGGCTTCTGCCAGATCCTTTCTCTGGAAGAAAGCTGTCCTACCAGGCCTCACTCTGAAGCCAGACAACTCGGTTTGTCCCCGTATGTCCCAGGTGACTTTCAAGCTGCTGCCCTAGTGCTGGAGTTCAGGGTGAGTGAGTTTATCAGTGAGTAAGCCTATGTGCAGCCTCTTTAAGAGGAATACTGGGGACTACAGCTACCCTCCATCTCCCTCAGCCACAGTCTTGGCTGCTTTCCATAGCCACGAGTTAAGGGGACTTCTCTCCCTGGCACTGAAACACTGGGCTGGGGAGCCTGGTGTGGGGGGCTGGGACCCCTTGCTCCTCTGGAGGGACATCTGCAGCTGAGATATCTCTCTTGATTTTTAATGGTCACGGGAAGCTGTGGGACCAGCCCGTTGCATGTCTCCACCCCTCCTACCAGTCTCATGGTGGCTTCTTCAGTACATCCGTAGTTGTAGGGCTTTTGCTCAGCTAGCCAGTTATAAGTGCTTTTGATTTATAGAAGTGGACAATATTGGGCTGCAGGTATCCATAGACAATCTCAGTCAATATGTGCTATGGCAAATAAGATGCATGTGAGATTACTCATTTATGTATAATGAGTAGTGTAGGATATGTACTTGGGGATTTATTATGAAATTTTCCTAATGGAGGCACATGCATGATTTTTGTGAAATAATAAGATTTTTTTTTTAATCTTCCACAGCACTTGAAGGTAAACAGAAACCTGATTGTGCTTGACATAGAGTTTTGACAGGGCATATGTGCTCTCAAAAGCACTGGACACACATTACCTAAGTCATTAATCCTCATCATGGCGTCTCCTCATAAACCACACGGTATTATTCTTTAATGGTTGGCAAAACTCAGTCAGGAAGGATAATTGCCTTGCTCAAGGCCAGAGAGAGAGAGAGCCCATGTTAGAAAAGAATTAGATTTGAGTAATTTTTGGCCTTTGGGCTATTCTTGGACCACCAGGTCATGTGTGATGAAAGAGCCTTTCTGAAATTGCATGCAGAGCATTTGTTTCTCTCTCTCTCTTTCTGTGTGTGTGTCTGCATACACACTCAAGTCTATAAGCATGCTGTACCTATTGGGGATTGCAAGGTCCTATGTTTAATACATCATTTCATGTATCAAGTTTAGAAAAACATTTACAGTACTGCGATACATGTTTAATTCTAAAATTTGTCCTCTTCTTTTCTTATTTCTTTGTTTTTGTCTAAGAAACACTAGCCCCGGGAAATGAATAAAAAGGCTGCAACCAGAAGAATATATTCTAAACTAAAACTACAGAATGCCAGACAGTTTTTTCCAGGGATCAGACTCTCCAAGCATAAGGTTTTGATATACTTCATTTACTTTTTGATAAACAAATTGTTCATTAAACCTCAGATTAATTTTAAAGGGTGGTCTCATATACCTTTTCTGATATACTGAGTTTTCACAGATTCAAGTAAGCAAATGAAATATGGCAATGCATGCTACTTATATTTCTCCTTATTTATTATAAGATAGAAGAAGGGAAATATAGGTAAGTTTAATAAAGGAGCATAAGGAGGACTCTAGAAGTAAACATTTTCTCTATAGGGCACAGTGCGGAAGTGCACAAATTCAGGAGTCAAAACTGCCAGAATTAAAATTTTGGTGTTGCTTTCATGACCTTGGGAAAATAACTGATATTCTCTATTTCAGTTTCCTCATCTGAAAAATAGGGATAGTAATAGTGCTATGTTATAGGATTATTGTAAGAATTATATAATACAATATATTGTCTCAGAAGAGAGAGTTCAATAGAGCTTAGCTGTCATCACTATCATGCAAATATACACGATATAGAAACTATATTTTCAAATTAAGCTAGTGGTCAGTGCTGATGTCCACTTAAAAAATGCTTTTTAAAATTTAGAGCAGTACTTACATTGCTAAACATTACTACAGTATTTAGAGGCCAAATAAATAAATCAATAAAATGAGGATAAAATAATTTGGGAGAAATATACCTAAACTGAAGTCTAGAGAATGAAAAAACTCAGGAAAGCATGCCATCTTCTTAGATGTTGACTCATATCCTCATCCTGAATAAAATTGTTGACATATGGTAACATGCACTTTAACAGTCATTTTCATCTGGTGGTTTTCGTCAGGAAGAAAGTTCCTCATGGGTGAAAATGAGATATTAATGCTGTTGTTCTAAGGCTTATTGGTTGCCAGGCTCCTCAGTTTCAGGGGCTAATCTAGACCATTGGCTCAGAATAAAAGTCATACAAATATCACAGTGATGTAATATGACTGTACAGTGCTATCAAACTGAAACAGACAAAGATAACTAAATTAGGTTAAAAAAACACACAGATCTATTGCTTATATCCAGAAAAATAACACCATGTATTTTGGTCTTAAAATAGAGTAATGTAAGAAAATAAAATTATGATGATGATAAAAATTGGACAGTAGAAGAGATGGAAGAAGAGGTCAAGAAAATCTAGATAACATAAAATGATATGGCTAAAAATATAAGGAAAGATAAGTGTCCAAAAATTGATACAGTAGATTCAACAACTAACTCATAGGAGGTCCATAAAGAGAAAATTGGAGCAAATACAAAGGGAGGAATTATCAAAGAATTAATACAAAAATAATTTGCAGAACTGAAGGCCATTGTTCTTCAAATGAAAAGGGCCCATCAAAAAAAAAAAGTCAAAAAGGGCCCATCAAGGATCCAGTGGAAATGAATGGGAAAGCCCCATACTTTTAAGTACTTCAGTGAAATTTCAGAACATCAAGGATAAAGAGAATATTCTCAAAGCTTCCAGTGAGAGAGAGAAAAAAATCACCTACAAAGAAATGTGTGAACGTGTGAACAACGTGGGACTTCTCGTCAACACTTCTAGATCCCAGATGGTAATGGAGAAAGGCCTTTAATATTATGAGGGAACAATTACTTTCAGTCTACAGATCTACGCCTGTTCTGACTCTCACTGAAATGTAAAAAAAGAGTTAAGACCCTTTTTGACATGTAAAAACTCGGAATGTTTACCTCCCATTTTAGCTTTTCCTAGAAATGTGCTTCTGCAAAATAGAGAGGTAAACTGAGTCACCTATCCAGGTGCTGTATGTATTAGGCAGGAAAGGGTAGGGCAGAGGACTAGGGGGACAGACAGAAGTATCTGGAAGAAAAGGGGACTCTATGCATATGATCATATCCATACTGTCTTTGGGAGAATTAGAAATGCTAAGGGGCGAGGAAGACTAAAGACATTAAGATTGTAAGAGAAACTGGTTATAACACATTTAAAGGCTTAGCAATGAAAATACTTATGAGGTCTTATTAGGTACACACTTTACTGATTATCAACATTTAGAATCAGCCTATGGACAAACCATAGAGGATTAATTATGATAAACACAAGAAGTAACTGTCATCAAGAAATTTAAGAGGTGGAGAGGGGGGCATGGAAAACAGGTGAAGAAAATGGTCATTGTAATTTTTAAAATACACTAAATATAAGACAAACTTAAAAAAAAAAAGTACCAGAATACACTTCCATTATCAAACAAATTACACAAGGGGGAAAACAAAAGGAAGTGAGATATGTGAGACGACATAAAGAGACTAACCTAAACCTTGTGTTGCACATGAAATGAAGATTCTAAGGAATGAGTGCTGAGATTTTAATAGTGTGGGCTGGGACGGGACAGGAGCCCAACACCAACTTGAGCTGGCCTGACCATTATTCAGGTTTCTTAATTTTAGGACAATCACTTTAACTACATACAACATGGCTATGCTATTGATACAGGATATTTAGCAAAACTTAGTTAAGGAGAGGAAGGGGCCCCAGCACTCTGGGTAGTCACGACACCCATGCCTCGGAATGTAGCACAGAGGGTGGCCGGATAGATGCGGGCTACAGGAGACGGTAACGACAGGACGCATTGTCCATGGCCCTTCCAGTAAGATTGGATTAGGATCCAAGATAAGACGTCACCCAGCTCAGTCTGAACTACATGACAAACCCAGGGCAACATCTAACAAGTCAGACACTAACCACAGGCACAGAACAATAGCTTCAAGGCTTATGGAAGGTGTATAGGAAAAGCCCCCAAGGGTAGAGCTGGGAATTCCACTTTCAGGTGCCCCCTCAAGTCAGAGAGCTTTCCTTTTAACTTGGGCATTTCATTTCCGGATGTCCCCTCTCCTTTCGAGAGCTTTTACTCCTTCCCTTTCTTAATAAACTTTGCTGCTGCACCTTCCCTGTGGAGTCCGCGTTCTCATTGATTTCGTGAGACCACAAACGTTGGACACCACCGTTCACAATTGTCCCTGCATCACTATGAAGGCAGTCTTAACCCTGTTCTCCCAATTTAAGAGTTTCTATTGGTACTTTATGACATGATGTGTGGCTCTGAAAAAAGAATTCTGAATACAAATAAAAACAGATACACATTCTGAAGACGGTTATCTTTCGAAACAACCCAGTCCTGCTTCCAGCTTCAAAATTATTACACTGGAACTTTTCCTTGGGAATAGCCTGAATCCTCTCAGAGAAATGGAAAGGAAATGTCTTTTGATGATTCTATCACCTGCCCCTGGTTTATTTTTTTATGAATTTGTGCATTATCTATATTGACCTTGCATGTTGATAATCACTCTAGGGTGATTATCAATGACTTTTAAGGAACCTCCAAACCAAATCTGTTATCAAAGAAAAACGATTTTCACTCATTAAATTTATTCAAAGATGTCCCCACTGGTTGCCAAAAGAAGGTCAGTATTTTGAGTAAACTTTGAAATAAGCACTTAGCCTTAGATAGTCTGTTTAAAAAGTCCCTCCCCAGCATACCTTACACAGACAGAAACATAGCCTATAAATGTTTAGATACTTTTCAAGTTGAGGTGATAGAATTTTTAGATGAATTTTTTAGACCTTTGAACATAACGTCAGAGAACTTTCCTTTTAAGCAGCCAAAATTCAATTCCTGAAGCAACTTCTACCAATGCTTCCAAACTCCCTCAGTGTTCATTGTATGTGTATATTAGAAAGTATGTTAGTTAATAAAATAGTTTTTGTACAAACATTTCATTGATCAAAGTAAATAGAATAATAATAAACCAAGTTAAGGAAAAAATTAAAATTTCCAGATTTGCATCTTTGAAACAGTACATGGAACAAGAATGTATTACTGCATATTCATTTAATAGAGAAGAGGTCAGGATTAAAACTGTACAATAAATATATTTTTCTATAAAATAAAAACTTCCAGTTATAAGAACAAGAATATTAAAACAATTTTTTATTTTAGTATAAAAATTACAGGGCCAAATATTACACTTTTGGTAGAGAGCTCAAAATGTATTAAAATAATAATAACTAATGTTGCTTAGTGATTTAATATGTACTTCTTGGTATAATGGAGGAAATAATTATTACATTTTGAGGTATGATGTCATTGCTCTCTGTTATATACACAAAAATAATAGAAAGCTTTATTAGGTTAGTACATTTCTCAATTCCAGGTCAAATATTTAACAATATTTGCTAAGTAAAATGTTTCTTGCTAAGTGAAACATTCTGATATTTACCTGAAAAGCCTCATTTAAATGCTCCAGGTGACAAAGTTAGCAGAGATTTTTGTCATGCTTGGCAAGGAACCACAGTGTCGGATTATCATTTCAGATACAAATTCATTTTTAAAGGGGACTGCAAAAAATTAAGCATGCAAAAGTTCTTTTGCCAGCTAATGATACGGCTTTAGAACATCATCCTCCCTTTTTTTGTTTCTTTTCATGCACAGAAGCAACAGAAAAGAAACTTCATGTGAATATGACTGGATCCTGAAAGACAGTGAAATGCAACCCAGAATAAAATCTGTCATTTTCAAAGAGAAGTTGAAACCATCCGTTTTTCTCCTATCCTTCCTTAATTAATTAAAAAAGTTCTATTGTCACCTAATTATTCTTTTAGCAACGCACTCTAGGATATTAGGAACTGTTACATTCACACAGACAGACACAGTTTTGAAACCACAAATATGCATTTGAGTTCCCGGGGCAGTGTTTTTAAGAAAGTTTCTCAGCATAAGCAAAAGCAGCCGGTTTAAGACATTACCTCCGTGTGGCGAAGCCTTCCGCTGAGCGGGCGTGGCGGGCGTTTGCACCTGCTGCTGCTGCATCACATTTCCTTCTCTTCCAGTTCTCAAAATCGTCTCCCCTAAACTGATTTTTTTCTGTTTGCCGTTCAAATCATCCTTCTTAGATGACGGCAGCTTAGAAGCTGCCTTAGCGAAGAAAGGTCTAGCCAAGCGAGAAGGTTTGGACATTTTAAACAGCAGGGTGGGTGAAAAAGAGCAAACTCCAGACTATACCTGCTGGGGCAGCAGATTCTAAAAAAGCCTTTGAACTTCACTTTTCAACCGCTGTGGTTCCTGTGTAAAGTGCACCTGCGTGGAACGTGCTGGGTCGTCACTCGGGTTTCTTTTCAACAAAAGGCATCATGCAGCCACAGAGCTCACTTACTAGACCTGTGGAATGTAAATGTGTGTTGTGAAGATGCCGGTGACACTTTTGCAATGGTAAGTGTTCTAACTCGGAGTGAACGGCAGACGTTGGAATAGGCAATGTAGAAGACACACACATGCGCATGCAGGGACTTGGAACTTCCTACCACGCATAGACTAGGTGACACCAGAAAGCCTAGAAGTGGAAAAAGAATGTAACTATTACCCCACCCACTCAGGTACGATATAAGGAAACAAGCTAGATGTGGGCTTTATATTACTATGAAGTACATAGCACATTCAGTTTCCAGGCATTAGTTCAAGCAAATATTTCCTCGCCTTAGCACATTCCTATGTTATATTCCAAGAGTTGACCGACCACCGTAACGAATGCCCACCTACATAATTACTTCTCCTGCTGTGTATAGAAGACACATAACTCAGTGGAAAGTAAGGAAAACAGAAGAATGTAATTTCCATACCTGTCTGGGATACCATGGTACTGACAGATATGGAGTTGTGTGTCCATGTGATGTAGTGTGGGATCCATGTGTATATGTGTGAGTGTGTGTGTGTGGGGGGGGCGTTGGGTCTGGGGATGAGATACAAAATATTTTACCCTTTAAAAAGCTTAGACTTGGGGAAGCCTGGATGGCTCAGTGGGTTAAGCGCTCACTTTGCAGCCCTGAGGACCGAGGATCAAGTCCCGGCCCCGGCCCGTGTGGACCCATGTGCTGAACTGGGGAGTGCCCCCAGTTCAGTCCTCTCTCTCTCTCTCTCTCTCTCTCTCTCTCTCTCTCTCTCTCTGTCAATAAATAAATAAATAAATAAAATTTTAAAAAGCTTAGACTTTATTCTAATGAACACATGAATACTTGTCATTACTGTGCTTTTTGAAAGACCAACAGTAGTGATATAAAAATAAGTGTGTGCAACAGGGCATATTTTTCTAGGCTGAAAACATTCCTTCTATCCACTGAACACCTAGCCCATACCAGGAGCACACAACCTCTTCCCCACAAAAGGCAACTATTTTCCTCTTAGTTTCCCATGTCAGTGATTTTTATGATTCGGGGTGAAACTGGTCCAACCTCAATGATTGTGTGTTGCCTTAGGGATCGTCTACACAAACTCTCTGAAATATAAAAAGGTTATGGGCAGATGAGACCGCACAACTCCATTCCAAGTGTAAATACCATGGTATTTCCCATTTATAGTTGATTAAGTGCCCAGCTACTTAGCACTTTATCAGAGGCAGAATTATATGCTGTAAAGAGTATAAATTTTGGAATCAACTGGATATGAAGTTACCTCTAAATCCTAAATGTGAGTCCAGCCCTGGGAAGAATATTTTTTCATCAATAAAATTGGGAGAGTGATTCAACTGAAGGGACAAAGGTCTGGCTCACAGTAGCTTTCAAGAAATGTAAATTTCCTCTCCCTGTTCTTTCAAAAATTCACAGTTTTAGTGATTCTCATATTTTCCTCTTATAAAATATCAGTTATAAAATCAAATCCTGACCCAGACCAAGGAAACTACAATAATATCGCATTCCTGATTTCAGATCTATGGATCTGGGAGAAAGCATTTTGAGTAGACCCATTCATATTATGAGATATGTGTCCTGAGAACATAATGAACCACTTCATTTGCATATACTGTTCTATTATAAAATGCACTCCATTAATATTGTAAAGCCTAACTACCTAATTTAAGCTACCCTTTTACTATTCATACTTTGGTCCAAATAACATAGTCCTTATTTTAATGTATCCAAATGATCTTTTACTGCTGCTTTCTCAGGCGTCTTTGGGTTTCTCCATGTTCTTCATTAGCAGCAGCAGTTCGCTTTCTTTTCAGGAAGAGATTTTATAAAGAAATTAACTTTGACCGCAGACAGTCAAGTAGAGAACATGGGTTATGTTGGGATAGAGAAGCTGGTGGTCATAAAAGTTCACTCACCAGTCCAATGACCACTTCAAAGGCCAGGCTCACTTTTTAAATTCATGCCTCCCAACAATGACCAACAATGACATATGTTGGACCCTGGGGTATGTGACTCACATGGCTACTGAGGTCCCATGGGACAGGGCAGGAGACTTTGGTCCAGAAAGCCAATGGGAGGGACCAGGGCCTGAAGAGAAATATGGGTACATGCTAACACCATTGGAAACAAGTGGCTTTCCTGTGCGAGGCGGATAGAAGAAGCATGTCAGAGGAAGGGAACTATGACTCATCATAGTGCTCTTTCATTCTTGGGGCAAGTCCAGTATAAGCAGACGCAATTTAGAAAAAAAAGAGGGAAAACGGAGGCGACTGTGCAATAGGCCACTTGTAGGGGTGGGGATTGGGGATTTTGTATGTCAGGGTTCTTCACAGAAACAGAACCAATAAGACACACACACACACACACACGTGCACATGCACACACACATGTATGAGAGAGAGAAAAGAGCACTTTTAAGATGTTGGCTCATGAAATTGTAGGGTTTGGCAAGTTGTAATTCTGAAGAACAGGTTGGCAGGCTAGAAATTCAGGGAAGAGTTGGTGTTGAAGTCTTAGGTCTAAAATCAGCAGGCTAGAAACCCAGGCAGAATTTTTATGTTGCAATCTGGAGGCAGAATCGCTGTTTCTTCAGGAAATCTCAGTTTTTTTTCTCTTCAACTGATCGGATGAGGCCCACCCATGTTAGGGAGAATAATCTACTTCACTCAAAGTCTACTAATTTGTATGTCAATCACATCTAAAAAACACAAACCTGCATAGTAATATCTGGACTAGTGTTTGAACAACTGGGCACCATAATCTGGCCACGTTGGCACAAAAAATTAGCCATCACAAAGATTAAATTACACTTGATATTAGCCAAAAGACAGAAGCAATGCACAAAGATTAAACTATATTCTTCCCAGGTTTATGACCCATGGTGTTCTCTGCCATGTCAGGAAGAGGAGACATTTTCCATGTTCCCAAAATTGTGTGTATTGACCACGTAGACAACTGCTGTCCACACAGAATTCGGTTTTAATGCGCAATCAAAACACGCTGCTCCAAGACCTCACTCAGTTAATCCCACTATAGGCACAGACCTACAAGAGAGATACATAGAAACATACCTTCCTCTTCCTTCTACAATTGTCCCTTCATGGGCACAAAAGAAGCCTCTAGAGTTTCCATCAATTACAGACGGCGGAGCCGCCTCGCCTCAGGGGGGCGGGCCATCTCTGCAGGAATGTTTGCTCATTTCGCAAAGACCAGCTGCTGTGAGCAGCTTGTCTGGTGGGTCCCTTACGAGGTTCCCAGGGCACCTGTCTGAGAACACCAAACTCATTTCATTTGTCACCTAACTAGCGTCAGACAACATGCATGGCTTGAACTATCATATTTGGGGTAAGTATAGTTTCTGTCACTCAAGAAATAGGCTACATATGTCAGTGCCCATACTCATGCATCCATTTAAAGAACACTGGTTCATCCACAAGGTTAATGCTTTAAAGCACATTGAAAGTACCCCCCTACACGGTTCTATACTTTTCCTCTCCCCTCACTGGATGTTTCCTGTTGTCATTTAGTGTATATCAAAACTTCAGGCCATGATAAAGTCTGGCAATATTTTTTTTTATTTGACAGAGAGACAGAGATACAGAGACAGAGAGAAGGGGGAGGACCCAGAACAGTCTCCATAGCTGCACATCATTGGTTTTTCCACACAGTTTCATTCCACAGGTGGGTGCGGGGCTGCACAGGGCAGGAACTGGGCTGGGGTCTCACCTCGGCAAGAGCCGAACTGGGGGCATTTCCCAGTATAGCACATGGGTCCCTATGGGCCGGGGCCGGGGCTCGATCCTCGGTCCCCGGGACTTTAAAGTGAGCGCTTAACCCACTGAGCCATCCAGGCTTCCTTGGCAATATATTTTTACTTTAAACCAAGACAAAAATTGAAAGTTGACACAGAAAGGGTTGTTTTGCCATGCAACCTCAAATCAGCCCAACGAAACCCTTAGAGAAACGAAAGATGAAGATGAGAAGAGTTTTTATTAATTTTTTCATCCTTGCCTCATTCCTAAAAAAGAATCTGAGTTGACTTACTAAATACCAAAATTTTCTGTGTATAACATGACACTTTTAGTTAAAATCATTAGACCAAAAATTGAGGGTGGTCTTATAGACAGGAGTAATCCATGTATTGATTTAATGTTGGGTTAGAAAAGTAGGGGTTGTCTCATACATGGGAACGTCTTATACATGGAAAAATACAGTACACACACTATTAGAAATTAACTTAATGTAAAGTTAAATCAATAAATGAATATTAATAGAGATTGGAGGAAAAGCCAGAACATGGAAATGTATTTACATACAAAAGGCAGAGAGCAAATTTGCCCCTGAGCTTCCTAGCACCAAAGAGGAGTTTGTAGAGTGTTACTTTATCATTAGTTTGTTTCCAATGATTAAGGAGCTGCCATTGGATCCCAAAGGTCTTTCTGGAATTTTGAGTAAACTCAGGGCAAAGACCACTCCCTACAGGACAAACCCTGGCTTATTCTGGAAAACCAAGCCCATGTATAAGCTTATTCTGGGAATGATGCTTTAATGTACAGTAGACAGTTTCTCTCCTGTGATCAATAGGCAATTTGCCTGTTTCCTCCAGAGCCTAACACTTCCAAGCTGAAGATGATTCCCGAGCTTTGTTTTTAGACACAGGTTTACTTCAAATTCTTGGGCCTTATTCCAGCTCGCCTCCCTTTCTTGGTTAGTATTTCCCGAAATGACCTAATCACAGCACCTTCCAACACCCTGAACCTTGACATTGGCCTTTTCCTTAAGACTCTTTGTAACGAGCTTTCTACCTGTGCTGGAGATGACCTCTGACCCCTAGGTCACTCCTGATTTTCTCCGGGTCTCAATCTCATGGTCAGCACCTCTGAAGTTGGCCCAATTGTCCTTTGGCCTGTTTACAAAGGGTGGAGCCAAAAGGTTTCTCCCACTTTAACACTCCATGTACTCTGTTGATTCCAAACCCAGCCAGTATTCTCACATCTCGCCGAACCACTTTGAGTGTTCTCACTATGCAATTATTCATTGCATTTTTGTCTCTGCCTGACTTCCTTCCCCACGTCTATCTCTATGATTTGTTTATTTATTTTGAAATTTTTTAAAAGTTAAATGATTGGGGGGAACATTGGCTAATACCACCACAGAAGTTTCAGGCATATACTACATCATCTGTCTATTCCATTGTGTATCTATTTAGCTTCCTGTGTGGGTCCCTTGATTCCCCTCACAATGCACATTCTGCTGAGTCCATTCCCCACCAGACAGACAACATCGTGATGTTCAGACTAAGGGGCTTGGGTAAATCTGCCACCTCTTCCCATGAACCCCACTCCTGGCTCTGACCCCAGGCATAACTGCTCAGTTCTGCTTTTGTAAGAAGCCTTGGCAGAGGGGGGTAATGTTTGCCCCACCCCCACCCCAGTGAAGGAGGGGGCTGCTGGGCATGGCTCCCAGGGGCTGGCTCAAGGCCAGGGCCTGCATTGGGCAGGTCTTCACCTGGGCTCTCATAGTCCATGAGAGGTTTCACCTGTTCATCCGTAGCTTCCACTTTCCCGTCAGGATTTAACACTAGTGGGCCCTGGCCCGTCTCTGGTCCTTTAACCCAGAGCTGGGGCAGGCTCTTGGGCCAGCACCTCCTATGTCCTCCTGGTTCAGCAAAACTGAACTCAAAGCTTCCTCACACCTGTCTGAGGCTATTTGGTTTTCTGAATCCTGAAGGCATAAGCTGACCCCGCATCTCCATGCTGACTAGTTCTTCCTTAGAGCTCACCCAAACCCCTCCTACGGGCTTCACACAAGCTTTCTCTTGGTGGCCTGAGATAAAAAGAGGGATCACCTATAAGGGAATACCCTCCCTCATTCTTCATGGTCCACGAGAAACCCTGCGTGGTGGGAATTCCATGTACTGTCTGAATGGGGATTTTTATCCCATGATGGGGAGATATCAATTGATTGCAGCCATCTACTCAGGCCCCCTGCCCCACACTCTCCCCCCACAGCTGGAATGATCCATGTTTTCATCACACACCAGCACTGTGGTGCTGCAGGCAGGGACGGAGTTATCCCAACCAGTACCAGGTCCTCTGGGTAAGTGAGAACATGGAGATGATCATTCATGAGGATGGGAAGGCTACTGGAACCCTAAGACCATGAATATGGTAACACTCCAGGCTGCTGCAGGCCCCTAGTGCTCCTGAGACAGTAATGATCATTCATAGCAATTGTTAACTAAACCTTATTGTGCGCTTTCTATAGACTCAACTCCCCTTCTACGTCATTTATCCCGCACAGTCACCCTAAGAGGTAGATACTAGTATCCTCACTTGACAGATGAGGAAAGCGTCACACTCAGGGGCTAGAAACTTACTCAAGATCTTGCAGGTTGTAAGTGCAGAAGCTGGGGCTTGAACTCAGTCACTCTGGCCCCAGGGTCTGCCTGCTGCTCTAGAAATCAAAGAGTCTGACTGCGGTCCACCCTGCACACTGAGTGTGAACACCAAGTGGGTGTTTAGTCACAGCGGTGACCTGGCAGAAGTGCCTCTGTCCTCTTATGTCACATGCCACACAGAGGCACCACAACTGTGTAGTTGCGATCGTCCATGCATAGTGCTGTGTGGCTGAAGTTAGTGTCATGCGGGGGCAGGCAGCTCCTGTCTGGCCGCACAGTGCTCAGTGCAGGCAGCAGGCAGATGGAGAGCGGCAGTCTGGAGTGTGGGAGCCAGCAGCTTCTGATGCGGGGCCAGCAAGCCCGTGGAGAAGGTCAGCGAGACAGAGCTGTGAGGGTGAAGAGGCCAGGGGTCTGAGCATACCCATCTCCCAGGCGTCTTGACCTTGCCCATCCCGGCCTCCTGACCTTGCTTTCTGATCAGATGCCAAGCAGAACAGCTAGGCAAGAGCCATCTAACTTCCCAGCCCACCTCGCCTATACTCCTAGAACGAAATACCCCGAGTTGTTATGTAACCACAGAGAAGTCCCTTCATCTCTCAGGACCAAATCACCCCGAGAAAGGTGTCCTAATATCTGCTCTGTTTATGTCACAGGGCTGTGGAAACAATCAAGCGAGACAATGAACATGAAAGCACTTGGACAATTATAAAATAACAAGCGTAATAAAGGTAACGATTTTTAGGCTTAGAAATGACCGGTTTTCCTATTCGCCTTGCCTAAAGACTGCTTTGGTATTCTAGCAGTATCTTCGATAACAGCGATCAGCAAACTTTTTCTGTAAGGGGCCAGACAGCAAATATTTTCAGCTTTGCAAGCTGTAGAATCTCTGCTGCAACTATTCATCTCTAACACAGGAGTGTGAAAGCAGCACAGACAAAACATAAACGCTTGAGTAAGGCTGTGTTTCAATAAAACTTTATTTATAAAAACAGATGGCTGGACAGAATTAGCTATAGTTTGTTGACTATTATTCTGTAGAAGTCAATTAACCATTATGTGAACAAATCCTCAAATTACTTCACTCAACTATTTAGACCTTACATGACATTCAGGGACTTGAGGTAAGTCTCATGAAAGTCTCCAGGAACAACCAATATTGATTCTAACTTAATTACTTTTCAGGGACAGGAGTAACACCCACCTCTTTCACTAGCTGGATTATATCCTGCTTTACTGTTTTGTACCAATAGTTTGTTTATATAGGTTGTCACATGCATGCAGACGTGGTTTGAATGCTAGGGTAACTGAATGCTATGGTCTGAACTTCCTTGTAAAAATTTTCACCCTTGGAAGATTGAAGACAAAGGCTTGTCAGTTCAGATCCCTCAATTTTCTAGTTAAATGCTACAGAGAGATTTCCTGATTTAACGACGCAAATTTCTAAGAATCCTTTAAAAAGAATTTTTTATGAGCTCAATAAAATTGCTTTGCAACATGATGTCACCCATCTGTACTTCTAGATTGTAAAAAAAATCTTTAAATTATTTAGGACATGCTTCGGTATGTTATAAAATTGTCAGTGCCAAGAAGAAGTTTCTTGGTTTTTATTGCAAAACAGTCCTATACATAGACAGAACAACTTATCTGAACCAACAGTAGATTTGGAAGCTGTTTTAAAAAGTTGTGCACAAATGTGTTAGACAGCCAGGTTGTGACGGAGACTGGAAGTTTTTAGTCACAGACGGTGTTCCATGTGCCATTTTAAGAATTATATGAGCTCTCAGTAAGTGTGGGTTAAAATTATAAAATTCAGAGTAGAATTTTAAAGAAAAAAGATAAGCGATTTCTCATTAGGCTGGCCGTCAGTGATATTATTGAAAAATATAACAAAATATAACAATCTGAAACATTGGGCAACCTAAAAGCTATTCTTAGGACTTATTAGGAATAACAGTGTATCAGATTTATCCACAAGGTTTTAAATACTTGTAATTCTAATGAGCAGTCAGTACATTTTACTTACTCTAAAATGCAAATAAGGGAAAAGTAATGGAGAACCTCCTCCTTATCTTTTAAAGAGTCCTGATTAGAAATACGTACTTCTGAAGAAGAAAAAACACGAAACCAATAACGACTTTATACAAGTCAAATGACACCACAATGATTATTTGGAAAGTGGATGAGCTTATTAATTCATTTGCTGTAACTTAAAAAGGTGGTGGGCATCCATTTCTATAATTTCAAATTACTTTACTCAAGTTCTTAGGTATCATATAACGTCCAACATACTGAATTTTCCAGGTTAGTAAAAGCCAAACCTTAAAAAAGGAAAATGAGGTTATTGCAGAATTTCCAGGCACTTGTGGACATATAGAATGGCCTTGAGTCACCAGACACCCACTGCTTTTCTGAGATACGTATAGAATATTTGGTGTCCCATAGGCTTGACAATATTCTGATTTAATGGTGGTAGGGAGGATGAGGAATCATGATGTGAACAAGCAAAATGGAATAAAACCAACAACGTGTTAAACTGTCTGGGGAGACTCTACATGTTCAATTAACTCTCGATGAAGGATGGGTGAGGAGAAAGTGCATCTATTAAACATTTTAAAAGACTGTGATCCATCAAAAAGACCACACAAATGTTGCTTTTAAATGTGTTTAAAGATCACATTTCCCTTTTCTATTTATTCCAACCCCAGTCAATTTTACAGAAAAGTAATAAAGCAATCCGACACCAAAAATGAAAGTAGTGCAATTAAGAGACAGCTCTTTTCGTTGAATATGAAGATCACACAGCTTTAGAAAGGCCAATGAGCACATCAAAAGACGCTTAACATTACTAACCATTAGGAAAATGCAAATCGAAACCATGAGACACTGTATCACACCAACTAGGATGGATATTACAAAAATATAAATCAGAAAATAACACGTTGTCGAAGATACGGAGAAATCGGAACCCTTGCGCATGCCTGAGAGAAATTTAAAATGGTGCAGCCACTGCGGAAAATGGTACTGGTGGGTCCTCAAAGAACTACTCAGAGAATTACCATTCAAACCAGCAATTTTATTTCTGAGTGTCTACCCAAAAGAGAAGAAAGCAGGGACATAAACAGGTTTTGCACACCCATGTTCACAGCAGTAGGGTTCCCGGTAGCCCAAAGGTAGAAGCAACCCAAACGTCCATCAACAGATGAATAGATATACAAAATGTGGTTTATACATACAATGGAATATTATTCAGCCTTAACAGGAAGGAGATTCTGAGATATGCGCTAACATGAATGAACCTTGAAGATAGTACGCTAAGTGCAACAAACCAGTCATAAAAGCACAAATATTGTTAAAATCCCACTTGCATAAGGTACCCAGGGTAGTCAAATACATAAAGAAAGAAAGCAGAACAGTAGTTACCAGAGGCTGCAAGGAGAGTGACTGGGGAGTTCGTGTCTACAGGGGACAGTTTCAGTTGAGAAAGATGAAAGAGTTCTGCAGATGGATGATAGTGATGGTTGCACAACAATGTGAAGCCATTTAATCCCGTAGACCTGTCCACTGAAAATGGTCAACATGAAGGTTTTTGGCTATGAATATTTTATCTCAATAAAAAGTATTCAAATTCATATTTGTCCATGTGTGTTACTCTAATTACGAGGGCAAGACAACGGCCTACATTTTCCTGCTCTCCTACTTTCTGCCCAGCCAATCCATGCCTAGACGAACATTTTGTTTTCCCCAGAAATAGCTAAGAAGTTGGCCAGAGTCACTCTGCTAGAGGAGGGGAGACATGGATTTCTCTGTTGAGGCCTAACCTCGGCTGCCCTGCAGAGCCAACAAGAGCCCTTGCATTGTCACATAGTTGCAATGTAAGCAGATGGTGCAAAGCCCTTTAGAGAAGCTGGATTTGCTCAAAGAGGCTCTGAAACCATCTTTTTGGAACTTGCTGCTGTCTCTTTGCTTCTCACCTGGCCTTTTATTTCCCTGGAGTGCATCTCTTTTTCTTGAAAGGCATAGCACACCCTCCTCACAGAAGTCTAGCAGACTTCCCTCCACGGTTTTAGAATCTTTGCTGGCAAATTCTTTGGCTCTGACTTTCCAAAATTTGCCCTACATGATGTTATAGAAACAGCTGTACTAAGGTTCCATTTTTTATTTTCTAAATGAAAAAAGGAAAGATCCACTGAGCACCCTGGGTTTGTTTTTATTAAGCAAGAGAAGCTCACACCAGCCCCTCAATACACTTTAGAGTGAATAAAGGGAAGAATCTATGCTATGCGGTGTGAGAACAGTCCATAACCCTCCTCTCTCTGCAGACTTGTGTTCATAAACAAGGCCAAGTTGATGTTTAGGTAGAGAAATAGAGTAGTATATATCTTAAAGAAAAGTCCACTGTTTCCCTTCTTTAGACACTTAGAAAACCAGATGAGGCTTAATGGTCTCTTTTTGAATTGTCTTGTATCTCTAATCCACGGCAGGATTATTCAGAGGATTCTCCACCCCCCCCCCAACAAACAAACAAACAAACAATCAAAAACAAAACAAAACTGCACAGACAAAAAATGTACCCCACTTATACATACACCGTCAAGAAAACTGTGAACTATAAGTGTATTTTCCATGACATTTAATGTCATTTCACAGCCCTCAGCTGCCTCCACATACTGCTTCTTTTTTTACATCTCTTTTTATGTGCTCTGGAGACCCGCTCATTCTAGCCCACCAAAAAAACCTGCCTTCTGAAAAGGCTCTTCGTGAGATATTTATAACTTCAAATTTTTTGTTTTCTTAGGTAAAGGCAAGAAGTTTATTTCACAGTATTAAGTTTTAAAATATCAAATGGAATAGTTATTTAGGGAAGTAGAAAACTATTGATATACCACAAATGTTATTTAGGTTTTTAGGTACTCCTCAGATAATTAAAAAAAAAGTTTTTTGACCTACAGTAAGTATAAAAAGAACATATACTAAAAGATAAAAAAATAAACACAGGACACACATGTACCCATTGTTACCTTTGAAGAATATGAAGTACTCTAAGTGCTTTCAATTGATCATGTGTCCCTTAGACCCTGATATGACACCTTCCCTAGATTTAGCTTTGATGATTCTCTTGTTTTGTTTTTTCCCCCTAGTTTTACAAACATGTATGAGGGCTGTTTAGAAAAATCCAGCCATTGTCAATATAATGAGAACAGTTACATGATGGCTGGATACTTTCCAGACAGTATACATATATATATATTTATATACACACACACACACACACACACAATATATATATTGTTTAGTTTTGCCTTTTTTTTTTTACTTTATATAAATGACTATAAATAGCACTTGTTTTCCTGTGATCTACCTGTAGCTCGGCATTATGTTTCTTGAGATTCATATACAGATATTATACTTGACATATTATGATTCATTAATTTTTACTTTATAAGCAGTCCATGACCTGAATATATTACACTGAATCAGGGTATTACATTCTGCAGTTGGTGAACATTTGGTTTGTTTTTTGTGTGACAAAAGGATCCATTTTCAAGTTTTTCTACATAGATAATCAATCAATTATATCACACCATAATCCATCCTTTCCTATGGATTTGAAACATCGGGTTTGTCATTTATTCAGTCCCACTTTTGTGTGACTGTTATCTAAGGTCTTGAATACATTTGTTTACCTATTTGTCTATCCTTGTGTTATTCTGTCTTAATAATTAGAGATAAATAATAATAAAAGGCTAAGATACGTTGAAATTTGTAATATGCTAGATACGGTACTACTCCAAGCATTTTTTACATGGTAACTCAGTTATTTTTTATCATTACCCTGTGAAGTGGGCACAGTTACTATGTGGATGAAGATACTGAGGGTCAGAGAAATAAATTATAGGTATCTACTCAGGATCAGAAACCCAATCTATCCACCAAGATTGTACAAATATGATTAATAATTACAAATCATGATATCTGGTTGGACAATGGGTCTTCTTCTTTTTTTTTTTAAGATTTATTTTATTGTTTTTGAGAGAAGGTGAGGGAAAGAGAGAGAGAGACAGACAGACAAAGAAAGAAAGAGAGAGAAACAGGAGAAGGGGAGGGCCCAGAGCAGTCTCCATAGTTGTACATCATTAGTTGTGACGTAGTTTCATTCCACACAGGTGGAAGTAGGGCTGCACAGGATGGGAACCGAACTGTGGGCCTCCTGCATGGGAGACAAGAACCTTTGCACCATGCCATCCCGGCAGTCACCAGTTGTGCTGTAGTTTAGCATATGGGTTTACATGGGCCAGGGCCAGGAATCAAACCCTGGTCCTCGTGATTGTGAGGCAAGTGTTCAGCCACTGAGCTATCCTGGTATTCCAGCAAAAGGTCTTTTTAAGGAGAATCATGGATATTCTTAGTCCTTTGCACTTACATGCAAATTTTATAAACACTGTTAAATTCCACGTAAAAAAAATCTATTAAATTTTTTATTGGTTCCCAAAAATATAAAGTCCAGGAACAAATGACTTCATTGGTAAATTCTACCATATATTTAAAGAAGAATATCAAACCTTCTCAAACTCTTCCAATAGATAGAAGAGGGAGAATTACTTCCAAACTCATTTTATGAGCCCAGCATTACCCTGATACCAAAGCCAGATAAGGACATACTATAAGAAAAGAAAACTACAGCAAACTGAATTCAACAGCACATTCAAAATAGCATATACCACAATTAGATGGGATTTATTCTAGGAATGCAAGAGTAGTTTAGATATGCAAATCAATCATTGTGATACATCATATTAACAAAATGGATAAAAATCATATGATCATCTCAATAGATGCCAAAAAAAGTATTCTACAGAATTCAGCACCATTTCATGGTAAAAATTATCAACAAACTGGGTATAACAAGAAAGACCTAACCAAACTAAAGGCCATATATGACAAGCCCACAAGCTAACATCATACTCAGTGGTACAAAGCTGAAAGATTTTCCTCAAAGATCAGAAACAAGGAAAGGATGCCTACTACTGAAGTCCTAGCCAGAGCAATTAGGCAAGAAAAAGAAATAAAAGGTACCCAAATTGGAAAGAAAGAAGTAAAACTGTCTTTATTTAAGATGTCATAATGTTATGTATAGAAAGCTAAAGATTTCCACTGAAAAACTGTTAAAACTAAGAAATGAATTTAGTAAAGTTGCAACATCCAAAATCAATATACAGAAATATGTTGCATTTCTATACACTAACAACAAACTATCAGAAAGAGAAATTAAGAAAACGTTCCTATGTACAATTATTTCAAAAAGAATAAAATATTAGAAAGAAAGTGAACTGAGGAAGTAAAAAATCTAGACCCTGAAAACTATAAGACACTGATGAAAGAAACTGAAGAAGATATAAATAAATAGAAAGATATTCTGTGCTCATGGATTGGAAGAATTAATGTCAATCCTCTTCTTACATAATCTACAGATGCAATGTAATTCCTATCAAAATTTCAATAGCATTTTTTTTTCACAGAAATAAGAACAAACATTCCTCAAGTTTGTGTGGAACCACAAAAGACCCCACATAGCCAAAGCGATCCTGAAAAAGAAGAATAAAGCTGGAGGCATCATATTTCCTGATTTCAAATTATATTACAAAACTATAGTAATCAAAACAGTAGGAAATTGGGGAAAAAATTAATGAAACAGAATTGAGTGCCCATATGTTCAATTAATTCATGACGCAGGAGCCAAGAATATACAGTGAAATAAAGTTAGTTCTTCAATAAATGGTGCTGAGAAAACTGGGCAGCCACATGCAAGAGAATGAAACTGAACCTCTATCTTACACCATGCACAGGAATCAAGCAAAAAACAAAATATTAACAAGTCACACTACATCACATAAAAGTCTCTAAACAACAAAGGCAATGCTGTGGTGGTAATCAGTTTTCAATAGAGAGTGTATTAAATGCCTATGTTGTACACCTTAAGCTTATACAATATTGTATGTCAATTATATCTCATAAAGCTGGCAAAAAATTTTCACAAATAAACTTATACTAGTGATTCTTCCTACCCATTAACATACTTTTCTCCATTTTTATGTATGAAATAATTTATTTTTATCGTTTTATAATGCTCTACAAATTGCACATCTCTTAGTAAATATATTCCTAGGTTCCATATCTTCTGTCTGCTGCTATAAAAGGTGTCATTTTAAACTTATATTTTCTGTTTGTTGCTACTTTGAGGAAACGCTATTGACCTTAAGCTGTTATTGACTTGCTTCTGGCAATGATGGAATAAAAGAGACCAGACTTCCTCTTCCTCTTGAAACAACTAGGAAAACAGACAAAATATGTGAGCACAGAAAAGTGATTACCAAGAGAAAAGAAACAAATGAGGTGAGCCTTGATGTCCCAGGTTGCTGTCTGGGAGAGTGTCCAGACCACAGTCAAGAGACGGGACACCCAGCAGAGGCCAATTACCTCTAGGAGAGGAAGAGACAGTTCAGAGACCAGGCAAAGGCATACTTTTCAAGGCAAAATATCACAGGAAGGTGATTCTACACAGAGATATGAAAATACATGAAGTGTTTTCAATTTTCCAACCCATGAATATGAAATCTCTCTTCACTTATTTAGATCTTTGATTTCTTTCATCAGAGTTTACAGGTTTCCCTCATATAGAACCTGTACATATTTTGTTAGATTTGTAACTAAAGTTATTTCATTATGTAAATGGTGCTGTGTTCTTAACTACAAATTCCAATTGCTCATTGCTGGTATATAGGAAAGCTATTGATGTTTTTATATCAATTAATCAATAAATATAAATTTAATCAATCAATATAAAATTAATTGAATTAAAATGATATAAAATTGATATTAATGCATTATTAATTATATCACTGGATATTACCATATTGGTTTCATTAATTGGTTATTATATAAAATATATTAATACATAATATATAATAATATCTTAAATGTAATTAATACAAAATCTAATCATTATATTAATATTAACATAATTTAATAGCAACATATTGTATCCCTGCAACTTTCTATAATTGCTTATTACTTCCTACAATATTTTGTCATTTGTTTGGGATTTTCTCACTTCCAAGAGTGCTTTATTAAATTTCTTGCTTGTCTACTGCTCACCCGAATTCAAGGTGACCACAAGTTCAAGGTGAATAGCAGCCTATATTCCCTATGCATTTCCAATCAAGTTTGCTACTTTTACCGACAACACTCGAGTGTAGGTGTTCACCTCTCCTTCTAATTCAGGTCATTCCTCTCTGACAGTTCAACTGTTGTTTTCACATCCAGTCTCACTCTCACAAAACTATAGCATTAATCATGCTACTGCTGGTGGTGGGCTATTTGGATTAACTTCAGTAGGAAGGTCACAGATTCCTACAATTCTTACCCAAAGTTCTAGCAGTCTTTTCATGAATAAATGCTTCTGGATTATTGTTTGTCTTTCATCAACTTCCAGGGCCCTGGTATGGTTAAATTTTTGACAATTTTTTCCAGTTTCTATATCTTCTTGTGGAGGAGGACTTACTCATTTCTCTAATGGCTACTTTTAAAATCTGCTCTTGGTCATTCAGGTTTCCCAAGACTTTATCAACATGTGGATTATTTTTATTTTTACCCTGCTTTGGGTATTTTGGTCTTCTTGAACCTAAGAGTTGTTGTATTTTATTATTTCTGAAAATTTTGAGTCATTATTGTACCTTTCCTTTTTCCTTTGAGATTTAATTGTTTTACTTTTTATTTTGGGGACCATTTTCATTGGATATAATCCACTATCTCCTCACATTTTATTCTGCACTGATTTTCTATTATTTCCCAGGCTAGGAATTGACAAACTATGTCCCTTGGGACAAATCTAGTCTGCTTCCTTTTTGTAAATAAAGTCTTATTTGAGAAATATTCAGGCCTATATATTTACATTATTATATATGGCTGCTTTCACACTATGACAGTGCTGAGTATTTCCAATAGAGACTCTTTATCCCACTAAGCTTAAATTACTTACTCTCTGATATTTTACAATAAAAGTTTGTACAATTTTATACTAAACCTCTAATTTGACATGTGTTCTACTTTGCCCACTATATTTTCTTCATCTTTAAGCCTCTTTTTCATACTTACCTCCTCTTTATCTAAGTGACATTCTTAATTATTATTCATCTACATTCCAGTTCACATATTCTTTTCTCAGTGAGTCTAACCTGTTGTTTAAAGCAGTTTCTAATTTCAATTATTATATTTCTCATTCCCAGGAGTTTAATTTTTTTTTCTCCAAATTTCACAGCTTAATGTCATGTATCTTTCTGATACCGGCTATATGATTTTTGTTTCTTGAGTATATTGAATATATAAGACTTACTTTATAGTCCTGGTAAAAAATATTCAGAATTCTGAAATTCTTCACTTTGTTGTTTCTCTTGACTTTTGTTAATTGTGTCTTATTTCCTTGTGTTCAGTGATTTTTGTGTGTGAGTTCGTGTTCTTTGGAAAGTTTATATATATATATATTTTTTTTTTGTTTTGACAGAGAGAGAGAGAGATACAGAGACAGAGAGAGAACTGAACTGGGGGAACTCCCCAGTTCAGCATATGAGTCTGCACGGGCTGGGGCTGGGGCCGGGATTCGATCCTCGGTCCCCGGCGCTGCAAAGTGAGCGCTTAACCCACTGAGCCATCCCGACTTCAGTTTTTATATTTTTAATATGAGGTTGAGGTTTAAAATACATTCTTTCAAAGAGGATTTGCATATCTCCTGTCAAGCACCTGAGACACTATCAACTTGATGTCATTTAAAACTCAAGTAAGTAATTTACCTCTCCCCCACTTTTTGGCTACAATGGTAACCTGGTACAGCTGAGCTTAGGCATTTTGAAGACAATATTTTCTTTTTCCTACTCCTATCAGAATAAAGGCTGAGGCAAGCAGTGATCTCCATTAACACTCTAAGAGATATGCATGTTTTAACCAATGTCTCCAATCTATCTTCTCACTCTGACCAACTCCTAGGTTTCGTTTTTATCTCCTGTATGTGACCATTAGGATCCAGATTCTGGGTCATGAGGAATAGGCAAACATCCCAGGGTAAGTGCCTGTACTGCTATGGAATTGTACTTTCATACAAGTTCTAGCCTTTGCAAGGATTCCTTTTACAACAGCTCAGATATATATTTTTAAAAGTTACATGTTTTATTTTATCCAGCATTTTATATACCCTGTATTACAAGGCATTTTACTTATAGTATATTGTATTCCTTAACTGAAAACATATAATGTTAATTTAAGTCAATATATCACCTTTCCATATTTATTTACATTTTAAGGTTGATTTCTAGTTATAAAGAAAAATATTATATGTTAATGTCAGCATCTAGTCACGGGGGTGGCGAACCTATGGCACGCGTGCCCAAAGTGGCACACGGAGCAATTATTTCGGCACACGGAATTATTGTTTTTGTTATAAAAACATCCTATGCCTCTTATAGACATAAAAATAATTGATACCTCTATCTCACTCGATGGGTTGGCACGCGAGTCAAGCGAGTATACTCTTATTTCATAAACTTTGGCACTCAATCATCAAAAGGTTTGCCACCCTTGATAGAACTGTGAGGAAATATATTGGGGAAGGATTCTTAAATTGAAGTAAAAGACACTCTACCTCATCAATCAAAATTTCTTTTGTAAACATTTATTGGGACTTACTTTGGGCAGGCCTATATGCTAACTGCAGTGGAGGATTCAGGAATATGAAGTCAGAGTTCTTCGTTGCATTAGTAATTACATTTAACATTTCCCAAGGACTCATTGTGTATTTTTTAAGTGCGTACTACTCTCAGTGCTTTATATATTTTGTCATATGCAAATCTCATAACAAATATATAATGTACTGTATTTTCCGGTGTATAAGACGACCGGGCGTATAAGACGACCCCCTGATTTTACAATTAAAACATAGGTTTAGGCCTATCTTCGCTGTATAAGACTACCCCCCACTTCCGAGGCTGTAGTCTTATACAGCGAATATAGGCCTAAACCTATGTTTTAACTGTAAAATTAGGGGGTCGTCTTATACGCCCGGTCATCTTATACACCGGATAATACGGTACTTTAGTTACGATGCTTATTTTTAAATGAGGAGACTGGGGTACAAAGATGTAAAATAATTAGGTAAGCTAAGTAGCTAGCATGCAATGGAACCAAGATTCAAAGCCTTGCACTCTGACTGCAAAGCCCATGTCCTTCACTACTATAAAATACTATATAATGTGATATTATTAGGACTAGACTACACTATACTATAATATGTAAGAGGCTTAGAGTCTAACAGAAATATATAAGATATAATAAATACAATAAAGACAAAAAATAAATGCTTGCTAAAGGTCACCATAACAGTGTAGACGAGAGGGTTCCTCTTGCAGAGGTCCTCAAACTTTTTAAACAGGGGCCCAGTTCACTGTCCCTTGACCGTTGGAGGGCCGGACTGCGGGCCCGGGATGAGTAGGCTGCTAAGCAGGACTGGCAGCAGTGGCAAAAACACCTGGCAGGCTGGATAAATGTTTTTGGCAGGCCGCATGTGGCCCGCGGGCCATAGTTTGAGGACGACTGTTAGGGTGTGGTGATATGATCAGGGAAGCTTTATGGAGGAGTTGGAACTTTAGCTGTGCTTAAGACCTACCTCAACTGTACATGCTGAGATACATACATTTTGGTGTCAAATGGTGCCTTCTTTTCTCTTATAAAAAATTGTTAACCCCATTTAACAGCATGCTAAGAAATAAACTGAGCCTACTAGAAAGTCTAAACCTTTGTTATCTCTGCAGAATAAAGAAAGTGTGTCCTGTTGCTTTTCCCCATGCAAACAGGAAGATAACACATTCCAGAATGCCTTGAAGTTATGGCCTCAGGGCTAGATTGTGGTCTGAAGAATGTGGGTGAAAGTTATGTTGCTATTTCTGGGCATGGCCATAAACTTCCCAAACAATCAAACAAACTCCCTCCTTTTCATTAAGCCCCAGGAAGCTTCAAGATGAAAGAAACTACTTAAAGCAAAACCCCCAGACGAGCCCCCTGACTCTGATGTAACTATGACATGAGCAATAAATAAATCTTTATTGTTTTAAGCTACTGAGATTTTGAGGTTGCTTGTTTTAGCGGTGAGTTTTAATTACCATAATGAAACAGATATGATTGCAGATAGGCAAAAATCATACCACAGTCCTTTATAGAAAATGCCTGGGAGCATTTAGGAAAGTGTTTGCAGCCATCATAGTTTCCTAACGTCTTATTGTTTCCTATCTGTTACTTTGTTGCTTCTATGGGGTTTCAAGAGTATTGAAGTTGTTTGTATGATAGTCAAAAGAAAATGACCCTTGGTTTAGGACTGCTTTGATAGTTATATACTATTTTAGGGTCAACATTCACCATAACAAAATATTATCATAATAGCTAATACTTAGCATTTTGTATTAATATCAATTTTTGCTCTATGTATTTTGTTTGATTTTTAATTTTCAAAAAAGTAGAACATGGGTATGACTGTTACACATTAGCAGCAGTTAAATGTGGTTTTAACACTGCTTAAAAACTCAGTGCTCAAAAACGATTTTTAAACTCCTGGAAAGAAAAATAGTGCATTTTTCACATGTGAGGATGTAACTTGGCCATATTTTATCAGCTGTGATTTTTCCTAAAGTTTTGAAACTCTTTCCTGAAACACTAAAAAATACTTTTTCATTAGATTTGATATTTCTAAATGAAGCTAAGGAGTAGATGTTACATTGATCTAATATGCCATTAAGTGGCAAAATGGTACAATTTATCATGTTCACATGGAATTATGGGAAATTCTCTCTATGATGGGTCCCTGTATATAATTTCTCATTTCTTCATATAATAGACTAATGATAGAGGAACTCTTATTTCAGTCTTTTGTCTCCAACAAGCAAATGCATGTCAACAGCAATTTTTTTTAAAAGATTTATTTTTATTGTTTTTGTCAGAGAGAGACAGACAGAGAGAGACAGAGAGAAGTGGGAGGGCCCGGAGAAGTTTCCATAGTTGACAGCATCAGTTTTCCATATAGTTTCACTCCACAGGTGGGTGCCAGGCTTTGCAGGGCAGGAACTGGGCCGGGAGCCTCCTGCGTTGGTCCTGGCAAGAACTGAACTGGGGGCACACCCCAGTTCAGCATGTGGGTCCACCTGGGCCAGGATTCGATCCTTGGGCTCCGGGGCTGCAAAGCGAGTGCTTAACCCGCTGAGCCATCCCAGTTTCCCCAACAGCAATTATTTTTGAAGTAATATACTTTCTCCTACACCATTTAAAGCAATAAGTTCTTTTATTTCAAATTGTAAACTCTATTTTCTGCCTATAAAACAAATAACCTTTTGCATGAATAAGAGAACACATAGTTTCTCTAAGTTAGCAAAACTCTCTCTCTTGCCATAGTGCATTAAATAGATTATTAAATTCCATTAACTTAACTGCATGCAAGTGCCCCCTGGCTTAAGAAAAACATTTTGACAGATGCTATTTATCCAAAATCAAAATTGTCTTTTCTGGGTAGCCAGGAAGCAAAGAGTCATGACCTTCGATGAGGCAGAAAGAACAAACAAAGCTCAGTTTATATCACAATGATGTCATGAAGCTTCGTAGAATGTGTTGGTGACTCGCCTACTGCTTCTCAGGAAAATATAACGGAGGATGTTTCATGTACATTAATTGCCCAATGCTGTCCTTCAGTGGGAGGAGTATGTTGAATGCTCTCAGACAGTGACATGTCCCATGGGTAATACATTATCCGGAATTCTGACCCTCAGTTTCACTATGAACAAAGATAACTTTTCCTCTCCTTTCAGATTTCTCTCTTCAGCTTCTCCATCATTCCACTTTCCTCCCTCTGTGGCCACCTTTGCCATGGCCTATGACCAAATTTCACTTCTCTCCCTACATTCCAAAACCAGCTTCTCTTTCTTCACCTCGTGTGTAAAATTCATTGAATCTTTATCTGGGCTACATAACTCCCAACTTATCCAAAACGTGGTCCCAAATGTAGCAGGACACTCCGGAGTCACATTTGAGATGGTAAGTGAAGACTATCTACCCACAATGGAGCCATCAACTCAGCAGATGCCAAGAGCTTTCAAATACAGCCCATTTGCATCATTTGCAGTAGATCCGGTCTCTAATATCCACGCGGACACGGAATGAGCAGATGCTGAACTACTGCTCCTAGTGGAAATAATACGGGACCCTTAGCATGCATTGCCATCAACCGATTAATACATAACATCATTTTATGCATATTCCTATTTAATGGTATCTTATTTAATATGTATGTTGATGACTCATGAACATAGACTCACTGCCAACATTACTATAATTCATGCCTGAGTGAAGCTTGTCTAACACATACCTTTTTTGGAAGGTACATTGTAGCCTTCTTGTTCTTAGGAATATGAGACAACTTTTACACTTTGCTTGGGGGTCATTTTAAAAAGTGAAATCAACACACAGCACAAAAATGTGAAAAATGTGGCAGATACTCCAGAGACCATGAAAAAGGAGACTTGTTTGCAGTATGAGTTGAAACAAGAGCATCGTCTTGTTGGACCTCACTAGGAATGTGGGTGCATTTTGGGCGATTCCAATTTCCTGCCACCCTGTACTTACTCAGATCTGTGAATGATCAGGAAAGCACCCCACATACTGATTTGGGGATTACAAATACATTTTAGTGAATAGACAAATTTGCAAATACAGCATCTGTGGGGGTAGTTGGGATGGCTCAGTGGGTTAAGTGTTCACTTTGCAGCCCTGGGGTCTGAGAATCAAGTCCCGGCCCCAGCCTGTGTAGACCCCTATGCTGAACTGGAGTATGTTTTCCATATGGGAGGCCCCTGGTTTGGTTCCTGCTGGGGTGAGTTTCCCATATGGGAAACCCTTGGTTTGGCCCCAGCCACAGGGGCATACCTCCCATGTGGGAGGCTTCCCAGCCCAGTTCCTGCCCTGCATGGCCCCTGCCCACCTGTGTGGAATGAAACTATGTAGAAAAACTGATGACGTACAACTATGGAGACTTCTCTGGGCCCTCCCCCTTCTCTCTGTCTGTCTCTTTGTCTGAATCTCTCTGTCTCTGTCTAAAACAATAAAATAAATCTTAAAAAATAAAAAAACACTGACCAATAATCCACGAAAACAACCAAATGCCATCACTGAGGAAGAGAACTGCCCATGTGAGGTGAAGAAGGGCAAAGCATCATGACACAAGTTGAACATTTCTTAAGTAGAGTACTAAGTTGAGAGGGGCATTGTCCCTGTAATTGATTTCTTTTGTAGCACAAGAAACCCACAACTTCCTTGTACCTGGTTTCTACAGTGTTAACACAGAGGCAGTCAGCAGTCTGCCCTTTGGGACGCTGGGAGCCTGGGGTGGGGCTCATGTACGTGCTTTGTTGAAGACAGCTGACCAGAAGAAAACACTGTCCCAGTGTCTGGAGGTCCTGTATGCAATGCTCCACATGTAGTGCTCCACATAGAGGCCTTATTAGTCACCTCTGCCTGGCTCCCTGTGTGACCTTGGCCAAGTGACTGAGCTACTAAGGTTATGTCTCCTCAACTGTGAACTGGAGTTCATTACTGAAATTTCTCACCACACTGAATTGTTCTACGATCTCAACAAGAGAATGCATTTACAGCCTTTGAGTGCCTCGTATTCAAGAAGTGATGACTTATGATTTCTGCATCGTAATCCCATGTTTTGGTTATTCTGCAATTCCCACACACCCCCTCTATGGCCAGCTGGGGCCAACATCTCAGGTCGGTAGTGTTTGGGGTGACAGATACCTCATGGGTAGGCGAACCTGAGTAGGGCCAGAAAAACAGTCAGGCATCAGAGGGGAAAAGAAGTTAGCACAATGCAATGTGTCTTTATTACAACTCAACTGGTTTTAAAGTTTCCATTTCTTTTCAGCAAATGTGTTTTCTTCCTCTCATGGAACTAAGAACATATGTGCTGCCTGGCAGATGATTTCTGCAACCTCTAAAGTTGGGATTGGGGAAGGCTGATTCACAATTTCTTACACTGCACGTGTGAAATCTTTCAAGAAAACTTGGAGGAGGGAGAGCCACAGAATTTTGGATGATCCTCTCAATTGCTTTGCAATGAAATGGGTAAAAAAAAAAATCGATCAATTACGGTATTTGCTTCTATTTCTGACCCTTTTCAACTATTATTTTTAATCAGCATGAAGAAATGGGTTGAACAAAAGGTAACAACATTGAAAAGAACTGAAAGAAGGTAACATGTGTAGAGCAGTGTAGTTTTTCAATTATCTGAATTATTTGATTTTGTGGCATGCCTGTGACAGGTTTTATCAGTGACAAGGACAAAGACTTGTAGGGATTGCAAAGCCATTGAGATTTTGCATGGACTCTAATCACAGGGTTCTTTGCACTATGTTGCATGCCCCTTCTCCTCTTTTAAAAAAAGCTATACACAGTTCAGCTGTCATTAAAATTAAAGTCGCATAAAGTATGGGCATATAGAACATGATTCCTGTTACAATAATACATTTGAGGAAATGTTTCTTCAGGTATCACTACTGTAACTGATTAAGGAGTTCTTTTATGAGATATGAGGTCCCTACTGTCCGCTCAGAAAATACCAGATCAAGGAACGTGCCTACGCAGTATGTCGTACAAGGTGTCAGTGGTCACATGTGACTGCCTATGGACAAGACACTGACAGTGCACCCACACAGACAGACCCATTCAGTGACCTGAACTTTCTTTCCAAGAAAATGTTTTACACATCATATATGAACTAAACCAGAAGTCCAACAAGGGACCTCTATTGCCCCTTGAAGAGGGCAATAGACCCCACCAAGTATTTCCTTGACATGCTCTCTTCACACATTCTAGGGGCCGCTCCTGGGGAAAGGCCTGTGTGTGCTCCGTGGCCAGGAGTTCTAGAAGCTAGACGGTGTGGGCAGGGAAACAGGAATGCCAAGAAGCAGGCCCTGGAGGTGATTGACTGGGCCTGCCCAGCTGCAATCGCCGGCTGCGGTCACTCTCGGAGGGCAAAGCTCCCCTCTCCAAAAGCGAAAGACTTCCATCTCCTGCCACGGAGGCCAGAAGGGAGGTTCGAAGCCAGAAACGCTCACGGCAGGCTGCTTCACTCCCGAGCTCAGTTCAAATCCTGGGCTCACCACTTCATGACTGCATCCCTTTCAGTAAAGCACTTAACCCTCATGGAGTTCCAGTTCCCTGTGTGTAAATGGGAATAACAAGGACCTCTTTGTGCATGGTTGGGAGGATGAAAAGATATCACATTAACCCCCCCACACCCACCCACCAGAACACGGCACACAGAAGACTTTGAATAAATGCTAGTAATTATCGTGTGTCATTATGAGTATCCATAATCCTGGGACTTGTAACCTCACCGATGCGGTACTTTGAAACCCATTTATTCCATACATTCTAGGGTGCTTGTTCAAAGCCTTTATTTTTCTCCCCCAAATACATTATCCAATTTGGGCTTTAAAAAGGAACCTCTGTATAAGTTCTGCTCGGCTTATCAAGGGCTCTCCATAATGCTTACTCAGGGGTAAGTCAATTACACAGGACACTGTTCTGCCTTCTGTTATTCTTCTTGAACCACAGTCCATGTGGTAATGGGTCAATGTCTCTACTTCCCCTTCCCTCCCACCACAGTCCATACCCTAAAAAGATGCCAGCTAAGTTGTACCCCTCCTTGGAAAGTGAATTTTCATCTCTACTTCTTAAAAAATTTATTTAAAGTGGTTTTATATATATATTTTTAGTGCCCTCTAACCCCACCCCATGCAACAAAACAGTAAAGGGAGAATATTAGTAGTGCTTTAGCCAATGTCCGCTTGCTGAGCATGATGACTTTGTAATGAACTGTGCAGCATAAACAGTTGACTCTTTGATCTCTGGCTGCTTGTACAGCTCTAAAGAGAAAGACATCCCAGTCCAAGCCCCACAAAGAGAGAGGAACACAGGTTATTTATGGGAGCCCACTGACTCTTTTAGCCTGGCCCTTTCGAGATTCAAATACACACATCATTTGGACTGCCAACTCCGCTCCCTCCCCTTATGGTGTCTAATGGGGCGGGAGCACAGGAATGTCTGATCTCTGGCTTCCCCCTGGGGTGAGAAAGGTAGCCGCTCTGGCAGGGAGACAGACAACAGTATTTATAGAGACAGTAGAAAATTGACTCCATATGCCTACAAAGAAAAATCAGAGTAATTCACTGGGAGCTGGAAGATGCTTGCACCTCCTTTCTGAGGCCAGTTTAGCTTCTGGCTGAGAGTGAACACGGCCCTACGAAGCAGCTCTCCCAGTTGCACAAAATCCAGCATCTGTGTGACCCCTCTCATCTGTGTCCCACTAACTCTGTCACTACACTGAAAGCGGGGAGACAGTGGCTCTGGGTCCTTGAATTCAGACGCTGTTTTGCAAGTCTGACGCCTGCATCCATTGCTTGGCACTTCCTTTGTCACCGCTGGTGCAAACAGGTGAGCCAGGAATTCTCTGTTCTGCGGTTGCCCAAGCTACAGAGTTCGATGAGTTTTTTTATTAGTGGTGTTCGGATCATGGTGTTGTCAGGTGATCTGCAGTGTGGCCGAGGGTTGATTTCCACGGCTCACTAAAGCAAAATCCAGGTTGAATAAAGATGGTACTGAAACAGGAGCTATCTATTCTCTCTCCTATCTGCTTTGGGATCAAATATCAAGATTTTACAGTGTGTTGTCAGGACCTCTGTGATGGAGATGATTCATAATGGAAATCATTTTATTAGTGTAAAATATTAAACTGGTAGATTTATAATCATTATTTGGGCCCAATGAATACAACTAAAGCTGGGGGACAATCTGGTCACCCCATCATTCCAGACACTTGGGTCCATCTACATAAAATGATTTCAGCAAAGCAAAAGGACCTCAATGGAATTGAAAAACTTCTTTTGCTACTTTTGGGGGATCTTGATTTTGATCAAAGTCCTATTACTATGGATGCCTAAAAGGGATTCTTGCTTTTGATTCATTCTATTCATTCTATCCATTCCATAGACACAAAGTCATCGGATACCTACACAGCCCCACATGCCATTTGACAAAACTTTTGTTTTTTTGTACATTCTCTTATTCTTTAGGCTTTATGATGGTCTTCAAGCCAGAGTCTGAACACGACAGGCATCTAAGTAAATATAAGACACGACCTGAAAAGTAATACAAGCACGTATGTTGATGCTACTGTCTGTGAGCCCAAAAAAAGAATGGCTACATAAAATAAACCAGCTGCATATCAGAACAAACAGACGTTGGGAAAACTCAGACATTTTGTTCTGCTGGGTCAGGGGAGAGAGTGAACTCATTATTCATTCACTGTCCAGATGATGAATGCCCATTTCATGATTTAATAAAAAGAGAGACATGATCTAAAAGAAAATGAGAAGGAGGAGTACTCACAGATAAGTAGTGTGAACTTGTGGGGGTGATGCTGAGGGCTCTGGGTTGGGGCTCCCCCTCTTGCCTCCAGGACACAGAGAGGGTGGAGTGCAATCAGTATGAATTCAGGACCTCAGTCTCTTCATCTGAAACATACAAATCATAATGTGATTGTTTCCACCAAGTAACTACTAATGAAAAATTCATGCTGATTAAAAAAAAAACAGGAAGAACAAAGAGTAACCTACGAGTGTGTCTAGAAATATGTTGTGTAGCAGTACTTACTGCCTTACAATCACACATATACCTTTGTACAATGTACCCAAACTTAGAGGTTTTAACTTCTACTTTTCCATAAAACATTAGTTGGACGCTACAAAGGAAGGTCAACTCATTAAACTATATCATGCATGAAAATAAGAGAGAGTCTATGTAGTTGGGGGTGGGAGGAAGTCTGGAGAGGCCAACTGAGGATCAGAGAGGCTGACTGAAAGGCTGAGCCATCTCTGATTTGCTTCTTTGCTGCCTTTGTTGGAGAGTGACTGGGCAGCTGCCATTTTCCATGCCATTTGAAGAGATGCCTGGATTCCATTAGTCATCATCAAATGGGAAATAATCCTGAGATTGAGGGTGGGTGGGGGAGGCTGGGCCACTAAAGAATGTGAATGGCCCAACATAAACATCTTGGAAATTATGGACGAAGCAGAGAGGCACCTCTTCTGTGGAGGAAGAGCCCAGAAAATTGAACTTGACATTGTAATTTTCCCCTACAGTCCGCAGAGTTCTATGCTGCTGGAAGCTATGGTGCATTTAGGTGATGTCCGTGAACTGAGTGCACACAGAACAGTATAGCCCTTTAGAACATTTCCCCACGAGGAAGTTTGTTTATATCAACCCTTCCTATGATCCAGAGAAAGACATTTCTAAGTGGAAAAAACAAAAACAAAAACACGCATGAAACTATGAAAAAAAAGTCATTGAACACAATTAAAATGTGTCACAAACACATTTTTGGGTATTGACACAAAAACAGCCATGATATTATTAAAATATGATCTGTGCCAAAAGCAAAACAGATCACACACATATTACTGAGGTTTGACCCTGAAATAGCTCTGGTATTAAATTTTTAAATATTGGCCATTTCCATAAAATTTACATTATTTTTTGTGCTGAGTTCAACTGGTTATGAATGCTACTATAATGGAAACTGGCCTCCCCAGCTATGCGAATCTATAATATATCGCAGGCTCTAATGCTGATTCGACTATTACTTTATCATGAGACTTCACGCATATTTTTACTTACTCTGGGTTCTCCCTTTGTTTAAAATTTGTGACAATGTTTCCCCCACCCACCCCACTAAGTTTCGCCCGCTATTGAATGACACAAACATTAGCAAATGCTGAAAATGGAAAATCACTATATCAACAACCTGGCGCTTGGACAAGGCATTCTACTAAGCCCATTAGCATCACGTTTCATTCCAATAACAACTCCCTGAGAAAGGGAGAATCAGTCCCCCATTACTCACTAGGAAAGAGTCTCCAGACTAAAAACTACGTATATTCCTAGGGAGTAGAGGGCCCAGGATTTGAACCCAGGTCAGTCTGACTTCAAAGTCTGCAATCCTTCCACTGGTGTAAACCACTGACCAGGCTCAGGAGTGACTAGTTTACTGCATAAAACATTGTCAGAACAGCTTTTTGATTGCTTTAAAAATAAGAATGATAATCACTGGCTTGTACTACATGCCAAGCTTTGCTCCACACACATTAAGTCACATGATCATCATGACAACACTTCGAGCAAATCATGATTAGCCTCATTTTACAGATGATTATGCTGAAGCTCACAGAAGTTCAATAAGTTGTTCCAAATGACATAAGTGGAAGAACATGATCCCAAACCCAGTAAATACCCACTCTCTCAACAGCTACCCTGCTTCTATATTTGTAATAGTGTGTAATTCCACATGAATAAGTTTATGTTGGGGACAAAAAGCCCCAAGCTGTTCCCACCACCTCCCCCTTTTCCTTCAGTCCCCTCATCTAACCACCCATTCTGACCTCCCATGTCACCAGGTCCCAGGTGACCCCTGGTTCTGAGGTTCACAGCCCTGCCTTTGCCCAATTCCATCCCGGTTCCAAACTCCACGTTAATTCTCTCTGCTCCTCCTCCCCCAAATCTTTGCACCAGTGGTCACCATTTTACTCACTAGTTTCCCCTTCCTACTCATACCACTCATATCAGAGGAAAGAAGGGCAAGGCTTGGTGAATTCAGATTAAGTGAGGCAGGTAATTAAAAAGTGTCTTATACCGTGTTTTCAAGTAGGTATAGTGTTATTACTTTTACACAAACTACTAACTTCAGTTACACTGCTAAACATGGCCAAGTGGAAGTCCAGAATGGATGTTTTCAGGATGAATGAATAAGAACATTTGTAATTATTTGGTTGTTAAAAAATATGCGACTGGGGTGCTGGTATAGCTCAGCAGCTCCATAGTTGAACGCTTGCCTCATAATCATGAAGTCTGGGGTTTGATTCCTGGCCCCAACCAGTGCAACACCATATGCTGAACTGCGGTGCAAATGAGAACCACTGGGAGCTCAGCAAAGATTCTCCCACCTGTGCGGGAGGCCCCCGGTTCTGTTCCTGCCCTGCACAGCCCCACGTCCACCTGTGTGGAATGAAACCATCTCACAACTAATGATGTACAACTATGGAGACTGCTCTGAGCCTTCCCCTTCTCTCTCTCTCATACACCTTTTCTCAAACAAACAAAAAAAGAATTCATAAAATAAATTAATAACTACCTAAAAAAGTACTCGGTATTACCTGAAAATCTTGTCTTTGGATAAAATAAAAAGGTCCCTGAAATATTTTGGATGTTTCTACCCAGTTTTTAAGATTCTGGAAGGGAGAGTTTACTTAGTAAATATTAACTTCAAACCAGTTGAACCCCAATTATTTCAAAACTTAAAGAGTTAGAGATAAGAGGGAAATGCAAACTACTGAGTCTAAATGAATCAAATTAAGTTGTTTGACTTCTGCAAATTACTACTGACAGCAGTTATGGAAAACCTCCTATAATTCAAAGTGACACACTGATCATCAGAGGGTTACCCTGTGCTGATACAATCTTTATGAGAAAAGCAATTGTGCAACTTACTCTTTTTGTACAGAATTTCTGCCTCTGGCCCACGGGCGATGGGTCAAATTTTCTCACTGGAGAAAAGCAAACTGGCTGTAGAATACGAGAATGTAAAATGGAATTCCTCCTAAAGGTGAAATAGTTGATGGTATTCAGAGTGAAACAAAATACTGTCTGAAGATTTTAAAGGTCAGGAGTTTGGGTTAATTTGATTCCTATTAATATTAAATAAAACATTTAAACATTTGGATGGTTTAATGTGAACCAAAGGTGATATCTGAAGCTGAAGACATACTCGTACACCATTCCTATAACACGCGTGCTGGGTTCCTCCACACCATCTGAATACAGGTCTGCTATATTCAGTAGACTGAGCTGAATTCAAAGAGTACACAATGCTAGCAATTACTGCAATCTATTAACTACAAGCTTATGAACACTAGAGTCATCTTAATAAATCAGCAGAGGGCACAGAGAATTTTTATTAGCTGGAGTCTTCTAATACGCCTTGCTTCTATAATGAATATGGGGGGAGAGGGGTCCAAACGTGTACAGGCCTGTTGGGAGAACCCATCCCCTCATCCTTCTATCTAAAGAAGCTGAAAGCATCAGACGTTCCTCTGATCTTTTCCTCTCCCTGCACCCACCCCTTCCCAGCAGTCCTGGTAGCGAGGCTCTGGACACGTGACCTGGGATCTTCTCTAAACCCCAAGAAAACGACTCAGACAGTGGGATGGTGAGACGCAGAGGCGGTGGCAAGTGATGGCAGTGGTCTCACCCTTGTCACAATGCTCCTGCAGTGCCCATGGTCCGAGTCTGGCCTCAGCTGCTCAGCATCTTGGAGCTGTCAGTCTCCCCAGCCAGCTTCCGTTGGCTGCTATTGGCAACTCTCCCCAGAGTCAATGCACAGCCTTCATCTTGTTCTTTGTGAGTCTTCCTACTCCAACCAACCAACAGACGAAGCAAACACCACCAAATACACATACAACAATGCAACCCACTTTATCTGTATGATCATTTTAAGATGCAGTGCCATGTTTCTGATCAACTCCTTAATATTAGTGGCCGGAAGAAAGTGGAAAAATATATATGGCTATTTCAGTGACAGAGCTGTCCTTAGAAATGTGAATATAAAACTATCCCAATGAGAGAGATTTGATTTTGTATATTTAAATATACAAAACGGTTGCTTGAGTTCTGTTTAATGGAGAATCTACTTAGATTTACCTGCATCTATCAATCCCCATGGGTGCTGGTTAACTGAGAGTCTACTGTATATGCAAACATACTGTTCGTTACACTGTAACTTAGTCAATGCCTCCTTTTTCTCTTGGACATATTTCTAGAGTCTAAAATAAAGAACTCTAGTCAAACACTGAATCTTGAATTGTACTCAGCTCTGCAGTGTTTAAGTAGTAAACTTTCTCTATTAGAATCATGCTTGTGTTTTTGCTCATAGAATACGAGGATTTTTAATGTAATGTGAAGGCCCTCTACTCATAATTCTTTGTTGATTCACAGGATCACTGAAATCTTTAAGGGTCCAGTTTCCCAACCAATTTTCCCCTAGTGTTGAAAAGTATATTCAGGAAATTGCCATGGAAACCGAACTGGCCTTTCACCTGTATCAGAGTTAAAAGACTGAAGACCACGAGAAAACACCCTAGGATTTATCCTCTGGCTGCTGGCCCTGGTGCCTTGTCTAAGCTCTTCTCCATTTGCCTCCCAGGTGATGAAATCAGCCCTGAGAGGAAAAGAGACGTAGGGTGAGAAACAGGGTCCTGGAATCTCTCTGTGGGGAAAAAACACAAATGCATGGCCACTCGTTACTTAAGTTGTGGGCTGAGATCAAGTCATCCGTGATGTCCTTTTTTATATGGAAGTCTGATTTCATTGAATTAACATTTTTTAAATAAAGGTATTTTGGGATAGGGCCCAACTGCAAAGTACATGGAAGCCAGGAAGTCGATTGAGAAAAAAGAAAAGAACTAGGGAAAGGACATTTATTTGAAGGCTTTAGTAAAGTCTTTTCTTTTTAAAAATACAAACAAACTTCCTCACATTGGAAGGCAAAGGAGAAAGAGGCAAAGGGGGTGGGGGTGGGGATAAAATTGAAAATAGGTGAAAGAAAGTCCCCGGGGTGGGTGTGGGCACATGGAAGGTGTGGAGAGTGGGTGGGAGGGCTGGTGTGGATAGGGTCCAGAGCAGGGGCACAGAGACTGGTGTTAAAATAAAACAAGAGGGTGTGCCAGGACAGCTCAGCAGCTGAGCGCTTGCCTTGCAATCTGAGGTCCTGGGTTTGATTTCCACCCCGCCACATGCAACCCCCTATGGTGAATTGTGGCATAACTGGGAACTGCAGGAATGGCTCAGAGGCAAGGTTCTTGCCTTCCATGCAGGCGACCCCGGGTTTTGTTCCCACCCTGTGCAGCCCCACATCCACCTGTGTGGAATGAAACCATGTCACTGCTAATGATGTATAACTATGGAGACTGCTCTGGGCCCTGCCCTGTCCTCTCTCTCTCTCTCTCACCTCCTCTCAAAGAATAAAAAAAAAAAGACAGTCCGACTTCAGTCTGACTTCAAGGAACCACGAACAAAACCAATCAATGTTCACAAGGAGTGGTCACCCCAGATACAGGCTCCACCGGTCCCTGTATCTCCCACGCACGCTAATTGGCACTGGCAGGAAGAGAGAGGCAAGAAAGAAATGGTTTCTCTAGGAGAAAACACATGGCTCCTGAAGCCTCAAGCCTTTAATTTCCTCCATGAATAGAATGCCACAGAAACACTGTCTGTCCAGCGCCTGGGCCCATAAGTCTGCAGATTTGAGATTAGATGTAAAGTATATGTTTGACTTCCAAGGAATAAAATGAATTGTCATGGTAGAGAAGTTTTCATGTAGGAAATATTATCCCGAAGCCTTCCAGCTTGAGCCTCTCCCTTATAACTACCTACCACAAATTATTTTTGTAATAAAAATGAGCTCCCAGAACAAACTAATTACAAGGGAGAGCAACTTCCACTTCACTGCAGTTTTCACAATATATATTTTTTCTCATCAAATATGAGTTAGCCAAAGTAATTAAGAAAAAATGATTAGCAAAGCTCTTTATTGAATATGGATCCAAGTCATTAAAAAAAATAGAGCATTTATTTTGAACATGTCTTTAAACCGATTTTTTTTTAATTCAAAGAATAATCTATTTTCCTATGAACAATAGCTTTGGGGGCACATGGGGTAATCTGAGACTATAACTCTTCTCCTGAAATAATAGCAAGTTCCTTTCTCCTTTCATAATAGAACTTTCTGTAAGTTGGTAGAAAGTCTTAAAATGGGGATGCTTCTTCCTAAAAGAGCAGGGAAAGAACAAGATGCTGGGATGTCAGGATGGCTCAGTGGTTGAGCACTTCCCTTGCAATCGTGAGGTCCAGGGTCCAATTCCCGGCCCCGGACCATGCAAACCTCACATGCTGAACTGCATAACAACTGGTAATTGCCAGAATGGCTCAGCAGTGAAAGGTCTCATCTTCCACGCGGGAGGCCTCTGTTTGGTTTTCACCCCACACAGCCCCACGTGCACCTGTGTGGAATGAAAGTATGTCACAGATAATGATGGACACCAATGAGACTGCTCTGGTCTTTCTCCTTCTTTCTCTCTCCCACCTTCTCTCAAAACAATAAAATTAACAAACAAACAAACAACACAAGCTGCTAAAATCTTCTATAGATGAGACTTAGGAATCACCTGTAGATTTAAAAAAGCTTAGACCACTAAGATCTGTTTTTTTTTCCAACTCTCCAGTTTACTCTGGGCTTCTAGGAAATAACAGTTGGTTTTAAAGGCCTTTGCTTCTATCGTTTCTACGTTTATGTTTTAAAATATTTTGGAAGCTAGGAGTAAACAGGAATAGAATTCATCTGACTGAAACTACATTTTCCCGTGCGAGCTATTTAGGTTCAGTTGGAAACTGCACAGTATAAGGGTGTGAACAAGCATCTCATCATCTTTTTGTATTCTGGGCACTGAGGCTGAGAGAAAACTGGACTGCCCACCCCCATCCCCTCATCCGCCCCCCAAAAAAACAAAGAAGAAAGTTATAATTCTTTTCTCAATGTTTCAAATTTTAATTTTATTTGTAAATTGAGATGTAATTGATTAGAATTACTTCCTATGATTTCATGATTATTTTATTATTTAGATCTTTATGGAAAGCCAGTTTTTTGTTCCCCAGCTTAAGGCAGGGGCATTACATAATTTTAAAGAATGTGTTCTATTTTAGACGATGAAACCACTGAAAAATGGCCATTTCAGATGAGAAAATGAACAGCAATGTACTCCCAGTGAAATTGAATTTGATGTGGGTTGTAACGGGGGAACTCTAACCTACTCTTAATGATGCTGTCGGATTGACTAAACATTCCTACGGCTTTAAAGTTTAAATGCTACCTAGGGCTTTCATGAAGCTGCTGTACAAGGACAGAAGGCATGGTTTGGATTTGACTTTAGTAATAGACTGAAATGATGAGTGATGGACACAGCTTCATACTGCCCCCTGGTGGTGGTATGTTCAACTATGCCCAGAAATTTTACCAATCTATTTTATTTTTATTGTTAAATGTATTGGGTTGACAGTGATTGATACTATTTACATTGTGTCCAGGTGTACAATTCTACATGACATTGTCTATACATCACATTATGTGCTCACCACCCAGAATCCGTTCACATCTTATTAAGCGAAATAAGTCAGACTGAAAGAATCAAGAAACATATGACCTCACTTACAGGTGGAATATAAAACTGAATGTTACCAATCTTAAGTAAAATCTGGACATGATTTTTGGCTTCCATAGCAACACCTTCAAGCAAGGCTCCTGAGGACAGACTTATGAACTTAGTCTCAAGCATCCTTTCAATGTTCATATATTGTCTCTGTCCTGAAAGGCAAACTGTTACGAGGGGGGTGTTAGGATTTCAGTGGAGAACCAAGCAACCCTGACAGCAAATGTAGTGTGATTGTCCTAGTTCCTAATTATTCACAAAGGAAGTTTCCTATCATCAGCTATCACTCATCTTCCATCCCTCAGATTCCCACATCACTGAAAGTCATATCCAGTGATCACTGAAAAGCCATATTCAAAGGTCACTGAATGTCATGTTCAGTTTCAGTAGTCATGAACTTGTGGCTTAGAAACCAAGAAAGGCTTTTCAATGGGAGTGTTTTTCTAGGCCAAGCTGGGCTAGGAATACAGCACAGTTGTTACTGGGTAGTCCACGTCTATCACTGATATTTCTCTTTCTCTCTAGGAATCCCCAAATCTACTTGTGAACTGCAGCAGTTGCTATCGCTTTGTCCCTGTCCACTGGATGGGAGAAGCAGGAGGGCTTTGAACCTCGGGACCATTTCTCTGTTCTCCTGAAGGTCTGGGAGCCTGGGCTAGGATCCAGGTACGAATGAGACCAGCCTTCCTCCAGCATCTGTTTAAAAAAGGCTGTAGCAGACGGCCAAATTCTGGAACTCGGGGACATTTGAAATGGCTGGCTGGCTACCTGATTATTGGAGCTTTCCTAGGAGTTCTCGAAGACACTGTCTGTTTCTAACTAGGACCAGGGGGCTGAGCAAGAAAGGCTAGAAGGTCATAAAGAAATTCGGAGGCTTGAGATTTAGTCAACGTACACAGGTGGGGATAAAAAAGCTATCAAGAGTGCCTATGTCCCTGGGGAGAAGTGCCTGCCAGTGGCTCTCAAATGACATATAAACACAGAAGGGTGACATCGCTGACATCGCTGATCCCACCGCCCTGTAGTGTTGATTCAGTAGAATCTGTCTGTTTACGTGGGTTTGCCCTCACTCCATCCCCTCCACCCACTTCCCCTTGCACTCCATATGTGTCCCTTCTGCAGGGGCTAGCTCCGCAGAGGGGAACACCCTCTGTGACCCTGCCACAACCCCCACACAGGCTCTCCTAGCCCATTGGCAGGAGCAAATAGGGAAGCCTAGCTTGACTGTGAAGGACAGGAAACAACAGGACCCCACGACAACTCATCTGCTGACATAAAGGCTCTTTGAGACCATTGGCGGGGATCTGCTCCATCTTATCCCCATATGAGGGCCTCCAAGAAAAGTCATCTGCCAAATACACGGGTCTCATGTGGCTGTCCCTCATCCCTGGTGGATCCTCAACCTCAGATCAGTTCATGAGCTTAGTCAAAGTGATTTCCTTGACTCTCTCTTTATTCACCTCCATCACTTTCCTGTTTCTCTCACTTCTCATTTGAAACTTTAGAGAGGTCGCTAAGGTGCAGGCATCTCCTCCTGGTTCAGTCACACAAAATACTGATTTTCTGGAAACTCAGTCTCATTTCTATTTCTCTGTCATCTCCATTCGATATTTAGTCTTCTTTTTTTTAAAACATTTTGAATATATATTTGCCAAAACAACTTTCTCAAATGAAATAGCAACAAAGCCTTAGAAATCCACATGGGGAGCACAACCCAAAGCACTCTAGTTGTTTCCATGTTCTGATTTGAAGAGCATTCTTTTATATTGTTGCCAAGTCAAAAAAGTAATTCTATCAGGGGAGTAGCTCATGAAAAGATTTTTTTTTTTTTTTTAGGAAATCAGGCAACTTGGCTCCATGTCATTATTTTAATGGACACAAGGCAATTTACCTTCTCCGCTTTCCACCATGAAGAGGTTACTTAGTCACAGGCTTGTACTGAGCAGGAGTCTTGTACTTAAAAAGCTAACTATGAAGTGCTTCAGCCTGGTATTCAAGTCCCTGTAAAGCATACCTTTCTAACTATTCCTCACCATGATCCTGTCCCCCACCCCCAACACATTCTTTTTCTTTCTGATCCTGATATCGATGGTGTTTACTACCAACTTAAAGAGGGTGTCCATGCTGTTCCTTCCTTAGCGTGCAGTTCCCTGTCTCCTTCGTACGTCTAGGACCTGCCCACATTTCCTGGTCCAGCACAGAATCGCTCCCTTTGCTAAAACACAGCACTGACTCCTCACACACACAGGCACACAATCTACCACTTCACTTCTCCACCCATCTGTGCGTGGTAGACTCTCCACGAACTGGAACTCAAACAACCAACGTGCTCAAGCAACCGGCAAAAGAGTGATGGTTGCTTGACTTCTGGTTAACGGAGAGTCTACTTATATTTATCGAGCCTCTACCAACCCCCATGGGTGCCGGTTAACTGAGAGTCTACTGAATTTCCCCAATAGACTGCAAGCTCCCAAAGGACGCTGCCTTGTTCTTTTATATTCCCATTAAGCACTGAGCTTAGGGCCATGCATGCCTTGGCTGCTTTGTAAACAGACAATGGACAACATGAAAAATAACAGAAGTCAACAAGAACAGAATTGCAAGAAGACAGTTTCCCAGCAGAGCCTGACCTTTATTTTCCTCTAGACACAGGCTAGGATGCAAAGCCCTTAGAAGAAATCAGGAAAACACCTGAGGAGTCTGATGACTCCAGTCAACATGGACAAGCACAACCTGACCATTCGGGCTCTAAACCCAGTTTAAGCAGAGAAAACGAGCTTCCATTTCTCACTTGGCTTTTCATGTGCAAAGTCACACATAACTCTTGATTTCTCAGGGATAGGTTCTCAGTTTTATGGTCACATTATTTGACTTTCTTGCAATTGCCTCACTTATAAAATGAGAGATTTGGAATATTAGATTGTTCTCTAAGATTCTTTTCACCTCCAGCAGCCTACTCGACCCACTTCCTTTCTCTATCACCACTTCTTTCCTCTCTGGCTTTCAACCCATTCATCTATTTATTGACCATTAACAACCATGGCTACTAGATAAAGAAGACAATCATGTTCTGTTCATCAAGACCTCTTGCAAAAATGGTAGGGAGCAGCAATTTAAAAATAATTAAAACACAGTTCCTTAGCTTCCATTTGATCATGGCTCTGTCATTTTTCCTACAATAACTTAGTTTTGACAAAGCTATTAGTACTTTAAACAAATGTGCCTCATTTGAAAAAAAAAAAAACTCAGAAAAACACAAAGCCCATTTTTTTCCTAAATATAGTTTAGATAGCTTTTTTCTCCAGCACCCACAGACATGACTCATCATTAGAGGAGAGACGTACCCATAGAAACTCAATTAGAAAAAGAATATGGGTTCTTTTGATTGAATATAAATGAAAAGGCCACTTCATTTTAAAAAGGCTATTAATAAGGATATCATATTGATTATTACTGGAAAGAGATAACAATGATTTCTTAAGTCTTTATGAGAGCAAAGAGAAAAGAAAAAGATTTAAGTAGAATTCCTTAATAAAAGAATGAAAATCCAATTCCTTGACTTGTCTGGTGATTTGTCTCTATAAGAATATAGCACCTGCTTAGTGAGCATATATAAGGGCTGTCCAGAAAAATCCAGTCATAAATGCCTCTATTTTTCATAGTACATGGCTGGATACTTTCCAGACAGCCCTAGTATGCAACATGATTCACCTTTGAAATTCAAAGACAATACATTTGATCAAATAGTTCTCTCCTCTTTGTACTTATAACCAATGCATGAATTCCAATCAAGGTATTTTTACAACACGCCCAACTCCTGGTACTTCTGAACTTCTTTATACATGACATAATGAGGAGGGTGACATGGAATCAACTTGCTTTCACAACTTGTGCCCACTGGCATCCACAGTGAATGTGGAGAGAATGATTTTTAGGTATCTATTGTGTGCCAGTCCTGACCAAGGCATTTAACCTTCCTTTACCAGTTTAGCCCCTGCTGTAGTCCTAGCAGTTAGGTGTAATCACCCCTTTCTTGCTAATTAGGAAACTGAGGCTCAGCAAGGTTGAGTAACTGGCCATTATTCATGTGTACATCAGAAATAGATTCCCCTGAACTTCAGCACTGTCTTCTAGGGTCTATGGGACCAAGAGGACGTGAGTTATGTGTCCACTACTGTGCCATTATCTGAAGGTAAATCTGGGGTCAAGTTTCTTCTTATTACAGCACAGAACATTCCTGAGTAACAATCTCTAATTCAGAGTGTAAAAAATATATGGTCACATTCATTGATCTTCACTTTCTTTAAACACAGTTTTCTCTAAATTTCTCCAGTGGGGGAAATTCTCTCTTGAGGGAGGAGATTAGGAAGAGAGGGACTTATAATAATCTCTAGGAAAGAAGATGGAGTTATTCAAAAGCACCTACCGTGTTTCCCCGAAAGTAAGACATCCCCCGAAAATAAGACCTACTTACATTTGCCTCTCACTGAAATACGTATAAGGCATCCCCCCGAAAATAAGACCTCACGCATCTTTGGGAGCAAAAATTAATATAAGACACTGTCTTATTTTCGGGGAAACAAGGTATCACATTATAGCAATTTTATATTCACAATAAGGCTTAAAGGTCCATTGTTTTCACAATAGAAGTTCTAGAAAGTGGAGCTCTGAAAATTCTCCATGGGTGGTGGGTCTGGGACTTCACCAACTGTACTAAAACTCAGGGAGAAGCTGTATTCTTGGGGTACCTGTGGACAAGTCGCTAGCCTGACTATCAGTTATTGAAATCTGGAAAATGAATTGATTGGGATTTTTTACTTCTATGGCTGTGTCTAATACCAAAATTGGGTACTTCCATGCATCATTACTGTTGTATAGTAGACCCAAGAACAGCTTCAGTTTCAAGGAAATCTAGTTCTACTACTACTACACACACACACACACACACACACACACACACACACACACGGCATTCATTCTTTCTGATGCATATTAGTAATTGCAACAGTATGTCTTCCTTACACTTTGGCAACGTCTTTAAATTAAATAATTACTGATGGTGAACACTGCTTATATCTCCAAAGTTGAGGTAGAATATATTTCACTGCTGCAAACAAAGGTTTCTGTTCCAATCAATAGAAATTGTGTTGCCTATAACTTAGATCATGCTGATACTTTCCAAAGAGTTCTCAAAGTAGAGGATTTTTTTCAGGAATTAAAATAAAAATTAATGGAAATTTTGCTTTTCATTAATCACAACAGCAAATCAATGTTTTCCATCAAGTAATTATGTAATAAGATTCTAAATTATGTTCCTAAGAATTTCCGTGTAAAACATTTCCATATGGTAAGAGTCTGTAAAATTTTATAAGATGTTCACAAATCACTGTGACAAGCAGCCCTAGTATTAATTTCTTAAAATCAATGTCATTTTTCCAATATAATTTTGTGGTTTTATTTACTTGTGCTTGAAAACTTAAACCAGGGGTTCCCAACCTTTTTAAACCCTAGGGCACATTCTAAAATATCAGTAGGGCGGCGGGCACCAGCTATTTCTAAGGATATTTATTATTGAACAAGAATAAAAAATAATAAACAAAAATAATTTTAAAATAATAAATTTATTGTACAAATTATATACACACAAAGAAACATATATACAAAATGTAATACAAAGTAAATAAAAAACACATGTATAATAAAATAATTTTAAAAAACATAAAAGAAAACATAAAAAAACCCAATCTGTCAGTGTGATCTTTGGCATTGCATTTCATTGGCCAATGCCTCGTAATTAGGAGAGTATGATGACAACCCTGTTAGCAAACAATTATTAAGATGCTCATCGGTAAGTCGAGATCTATATCGTGATTTTATTAAATTCATGTTTGAAAACAAAGATTCGCATAAATACGTTGACCTGAAAAACGATTTGATTTTATATGCCGCTTTTTTTTTAAATGGGAACCTTTCTTTGTTGACTATGTTCCATAAGTCCTCTGATATTAAGGATTTTAGCAAAATATCGTTCTTAAGGTTCAAAATTTCTAACTCTAGTTCTTCTGCTTTCCCCTGAACAAGGTCTGCAATACATGCAGCTAGTTCTATTCCATTTATTTGGCAAGTAAAAGGATTGATACAGAAGGAGACAATTGGTTCGATATTTGTAAACTGCAGAAATCTCTCTTCAAACTGTTTTTGAAGCACTTGCAGGGTCTCAATAAATAATGACACGTTTAATTCATTGTTACCTAGCATTTT